>JASDQU010305563.1:0-34853 GCA_032191745.1 Picea mariana | reverse complement strand
GGTTATCCTTGTACTGGATTCCCTGATATTGTGGGATCATTCTTATCTAAGTAACCATCTCATTCTATCCTATATATGGATGGAATTCTCGTGGAAAAGGTTAAGCAAGATTCATTGGAGAATTGGTGAAAGAATTGTGTGAATGACTTAGCTTGAACAGGAGCTTGGAGACTCTAGCAAGTCTATCAAGAGGTTTTGATCTTCTTCATGCAAGGATTGAGCAAGTGTGTGTGTTGAAGCCAAGAGCCATCGAAAGGAAGCTTGCGACATCAAGGCGATCAGGTTGTAATCTTTACTTTCAATTAATATGATACAATGGCATGTCCCTTTCCCATAAAGTTATTCTCACTTTATTGTGTAATTCCTTGATCATACACATAAGTTGAAAGTTGAATATATTTTGCTATCTTCACTTTGGTCGGTTTTTGTTGTCTTGGTCTTGACTTCACAAGAGCACTGGAGCGAAGCGGGAGCAACAGAGACCCTAGGAAGCGATACAAAGGTATGTTACTTGTTCCTTCCTACTAGCTAATTCAATGGTCAAAACTTAGGGAAAGAGTCATGTCTTGTCCTGTTTTGTTCTAGATTCAGATGGATCTAGGAAGATCTGTTAGTGTCCACACCTACCGATTAGTCCGATAACAACGGACTTGTGGACATAGTCTCTATATTAACTATGGAATGAGATTTTATACAGCATATGTGGATTCCTCATTCCATACTTGGGCAGTTTTTGGATCGTGGGTTGGCGGCCTTGCAGGTTGAAAATAGAGTCTCTATTGTTCCCTCTCCTAGATATACCACCCAGGCTTCTACGATATACAAATTGCCAGGAGGAATCGGGTTGGTTTCCTGAACATTGCACTTTTAGGCTATCTTTGGATGGCGGGTTCGCGGCTAGGTGGGCCAAAAATAGAGTCTCCATTGTTCCCTCTGCTACAAATAGCATCCAGACTTTCGCCATATACAAATTGACAAGAGGACTTGGGATGGTTCGCTGAACATTGCACTTTTATTATCCCATAACAATTTCATATTTAATGAATTTTTTTTATTGGGAGTTGTGGGGCTGGCGGGTTGGAAAATGGGCCTCTTTTGTTCGGGCTCGCGGGCTAAAAATTGGGACTTTATTGTTTTGTGTTGTACAAAAGCTACCCACAACTCTGCAATATACAAATTGACAAAGGAACATGTGGGCTGCCTGAGGAAACATTGCAGTTTCATTGTTCCTTGTCCTCATAATAGTGTTCGGAGATCCACCATATACAAATTGACAGATGGACTTGAGAGCTGGTGCATTAAATTATTAAAGCATGTTAAATCGCTTATTCTTAAAAGGATCAAGGAAAGAAAAGATTATTTTTTTTTTAATTCTATAACCGCAAGCATAACAAGGACCAATTTGAATTTTAAGGTCCTGTTGTTCATATGATAGCACAATTGCATTCCACACACTAAATATTTGTTGATTTCAAATTATTCCAGGATATTAATCTGACTAACTTCATCGAATAAGAAAAAATGTGAAAACAACGACCAATTTGTATTTTAAAAGCATCTTGTTTGTATGTGAGGACAGTCGCAATTCAGACACTATATATTCGTTGATTTCAAATTATTTCAGAACAATAGTTTCACCAAGTTCATCGATCAAGGAAATCTTCTAAAGAAAGTGACAGTACAGTTGCATCACAGCGCCATAGAAATTACCCGGCGGATCTGCGTCCCAACTGGCTAAAAAATAATAATTATACTGTTCGGTGTCCTCCAAAGAACAGCTGGAGTTCCAGGGTATACAAATTGACAGACAAAGCAGATAACCAAGAACCAACCATACTTTAAACAATCCACAAGCAAGTTCCCAGAAGGTTCCATAGAGCATAACCCATCGACCTTTGCACCAAACAATTTGATATACAAAGAAAAGACATCGCCGCATTTGTTTTCTGTTGAAACGAACTTTCATATGGATGTTGAACAAATGTTATAGAGAGACATGAGGTATTTTCATTTCCTCTCAAAGTTTCATATAAATTTATTTTTTTCCCCTTTTCAGCCGATATGCAAAATTACATTGTCCTCATTTAAGGTGAATTTTCTTTGTATCCGAAGCTGTCGCAGCATGTAGACACTACTTGTCTTTTTCTGTAGACATGTTTCATATGACAACTTTGCCAACTCAGGAAGCACATTTTGTAACAACAGTTGCTTGATTGTACAGTGAATGGTTGTGTTTCCCACGGTTCAAATAACACCACTGAGGCAATGTCCATAAATATATGGACATTTTTCACCGCATCGCAGACAATCAATTGTATCATCAGTTATCAAAGCGGAGGCAGCGGCAACAGAATGGAATTTTGCACAAACAGGCTCAAAGGGGGTCGAGTACACATTGGCTACAACTAAAATACCTTCAACCTAGGAATGCGAGCAAAGGAATTAATACATTGAACAATATAATACACAACTACATCCCACCCTCCCCTTTAAAACAAACAAAAAAAATAGCAGCTACAGAAATTTGTGGAAGGTTATTTCTATAAGCAAAGCGAGGATGATTTTGTAAATGTATACGCACAAAAATTGTAGAGCTAGCTAGCTTCTCCAGATCCTTTACTATATCTACTCGCAAATCTATTACAAACGTTGATTGGGTTGTTCGAAAGATCGTTTCTCTAGCATCCTTCTTTTTTGTTATATTTTTGAACAACATAAGTGGAATCTGCCCTCTATGCAATTGTTGTTCCATTGATGAAAACAAATCTAAATACGTATCGAACAATTGTAGCTGCAACATGGAATAGTGCAATTTTTGTGTAACTTATTTGACATACATGCAGAAGTGAAAGTAAACAACAAAATTGAATATGAAAAGAAGTACCATTTCCTTCTCATTGTCCAACTCTCCATCCTTTATATGGAGAATGTGTTGCGACCCAAATTTCCTGGCCAGTGTGACAACAGCCCCAATCATTCCCATTGGATAAATATCAGTTCTCTGTGCAAGTTGCCTAATAGTTGAGTCCAGGAGGAAGCGGTATTCTGAACAAATAGGAGGAATTTTTTCCACAATGCTTGTTTCGTTGAACAAAATAATTCAATCGCAATCACTACGGTCATATACTGTTTTCGGCAATATATTAAAATTTGTAATGGTATCCCATTATGCGGCAATATCTTTTCTGCATGTTTCTAGACAAGTTGTGGAGGAACAATCAGTGTGACTGTCATCATGGCGTCCTTGTCTGTCATATCAGCATGCATAATGGGTCTACTTTTGTTTTCCTTGTCCAAGTAGGTGGTATAGACAACCATTATGTCCCCGACGAACACCTGTCCAGTTTGGTGGTTGTTCAAGGCCTCTATTGATAGTACTTTGGATGTTATAGCTCTAGACCTGAAGACATTTTTTGAATAGGAAAACTAAAGTGAATGGTAGTGTGCTACAAGTACATGCATACTTTTGATGAACTATTGAGCCAGAGTTTTGCAATGACACCTCTGAGTCTGCGGAACATGCAGCAGGTTCGACGTCTTGCTCATACTTGTTGATACTTCTTGCGAGCTGCAAACCACGTACTGCAGATGGCATCAACATATTCGCCATGCCATAGATGAATATATAGCTTGGGAAATTTGTCTAGTAAACAAAGTAAGAGTAGAGCACATGCATCTTTACCTTTGGCCTTGTCGGTCCGCCGATGTTTGGGATGACTGACTGCTCATGGCCGTCTCACTAGTCCAACTTTTTCTAGTGCAAGCATTTGTAGATGGACATCAGGACTAAGCAAATATATGCATTCTATATGATATGCCAGCACCCAATTTGTATCTTTAATTTGCCAGCACACTTGGTATACCTTTTAGAAGATTGTACCACAGAACCCTCTGCTGTTGCACGGAAGAATTCATCTCCCTATCCAAGCAACCCGTTTTTTCCAAGGCAACAATGCGGAAGATGCAATCAACAGGAAGGCAAGTTAGTTTGAAAACATACATGTAAAACAAAAAAGAAACAGGTCTATTTACCCGCCAAAGAGTCCTTCGTCCTGTCCATCCATTCTGTTTGTTTAAATGCAGCAATGCAGCGCAAACACAATGGACATGCACTAGCTTAGTATGCAAGAATAAACGTATGAAACCAAGAAAACTTACCATGCAGGAAGGCACACAACTAGCTTAACACATATCCAGACCATAAATGAAATACAAAACAATGCAATATGAAACAACAGTACGACCATGCACCTTTCTATATCCTCTTCAACTGATGCAGTCGAGACTCTCTCGTTTTCTCCAGCTACTCTGTTTGTTTCAATTTGGGAACCCACAAAATTTAATGAACATCAATGGAAGCTGGTATTCAGCGGAGAACAAGTAATATGTACATAGAGAAAAACTAACTCAACCAATAGTCTACAAAGGCAAAAACATGAACCTTTGCGCTTCTCTATCCATGGCTGTAAACGTGTACAATTGTTTTCCCTGGCCAAAATATATTACAAGGCACAAAATATCACTCAACTGCATGGCCGCAGCTAAATGATTTCTTCTTTTCCCTAGGAATTTATCCACATATGCCCTCTAGCCATATTCTTTATCCTCTACATAGACTACTTGCACACGATACAAGTTCTCAGTTTTCCGTGGCTAATTACCCACACATGCTTCCAGACATGAAAATATAATCTTGCAGAATATTTGTTGCAGATATCATATGTCAAGAACAACACAAATTGCATCCTGCACACACCAATCTATGTAGAGGAGGAAGGACATGTCATGTCATATCCACACATCTGACCATACATGGTTTATAAATGTACCCTGCATACATATTCTTTATTCCAACAAAAAAACAATGGGTATTATAACTTCACATGTAATCCTCGAACAATTTTGCATGCAACTATTTTCTTTCATGGCAAGACTGCAACACCAAGAAAATCTCACAGAATAACAGATCTCGACTCCGACAGACATGGAAAATAAAACAACTACATATCCACTGGTGGGTGCAGTGGCTGAACATCGTAAAGCGCCCCAAACAAAACAATAACAATCCAAAAAAAAAGCGCCAACCACCATCACTGCACCCCAACCCTGCAAGGCCGAATCAAAGAAAAGAAACCAGCAAGGACCAAACTAGCGAGAAAGCACAAAGAGGCCGAACTGCACCCCCAGCGCCCCAAAGTGAAAACCCCATCCAAACAAACAGAACCAGCAACTTGAGAACCAACGAACCAACAAGAACCACCGAGCCAGTGAACAACATATGTATCTCCAATGATTACGAAACTGCAACCCAAACAGAAAAGGAACCGAAAACACACAAGGAACATGCGACTACAAATAAGCAAACATTCTTACTTGCAAACTGCAAACTAAACAGCAAACAAGGAATACAAAATGAAACCAAGACATCCAAACTTACTCTGAAACGATGAAATGTAGAAGCACAGCTCGAATCACTAGCAAAACAACAACAAGCAGCAAACGAGAAACCAGCAAACAAGAACCACTCACCGAACCAGTAAACAATGTATGTAGCCTCAACGATTACGAGGATGAAGCATACAATGGAAACAACTGACAAACTAGCAAAGAAGAAGCAGTCATTGAACCAGTAAACAATGTATGTAGCTTCAATGGTAGAACAAGGATGAAACGTACATTGGCTATTGAACTGGCGGTAGACAATCAAGTGAAAATTCACTATAACTATATAGAACATTTCGAGGAAAAATGTACTCCGAGAACCATATTTACATAAACATTTAAGACTCTCAGGCTGTCTAAGAACCTTGTGGAATGCAAACATTTAAGCTGTCAGGGGTGTTGCAGAATGTCGCGTCATGTGAACATTTACGCAGTCAGTCCTATTGATGCATCTCAGAATAAGTGTCAATACATTTCAAGAAATATGCATCCACCAAAGATGCTATAAACTTTGGAATTCTCAACCACTACAAAGCTTGGATATCAAAACTTTTCAATATGATTATTACATATCAAAACTTGTGGATATATTTGGGTAGCAGAAAATGCTAATACAAACATTTGAACTAATGCTAGCATTAATCAACCTTGAAGAAAGATACAAGAAAAATATATGATTAAAACATACTGACTACGAGAAAAACTTTGGATATGTTTCCATATAGTACATTGGGAATAGCGAGGCCGACAATAAGACCTCCAATCTCTTATCCAATCAGATCAGTACATATATGTTAATTTTTATTATATAAAAATATATGCTTTTATTTCCATAGCTCCAACAATAGGTATTGTGCAAATATTTTGGGTCAAAGGAAAAAATAATATGTAGTCAATGATTTATCAATTGCTATAGTCCCTCTATGCCTACGGCAAGGACTAATAAGTGAGAGTTGTCTTAACAAACCACATAGCAATAGCGAATTTAAAGACATAAAATTTGGAATAATGATAAGTCAACGTCTGTTAAAATTTCCCGTCTATTAAACAGAAAAATATTTTGCGTTAACTCGTGCCAATGGGTGTGAATGTTGTAAGACTGTATATGTGGTGTGTTCTATAGTTAAGAATATTCTAGACGCACACACCAATATACTGCACCAATGGAAAAATTATCCACGTCACATAAAACCATTGATACTGTGATTGATAAATGATTCTGTTCATGAAGTCTCTAAATAATCCTTTCATTTATAATTCCGCAAATAACAAATAATTATGTAAACTGTTTGCGGAGCTAAATCATTTTCCAAAACTCATGTATTAACCATTTTATGTTGATAATAATTGTCATATAAATCGTTTCATTTTGGGCAATCCCTTCACATTTGGGAAATAATCAATTATTGAAATCTTTAATTTTGTTCAATTTTTAATGGGTTCAAAAAAATTAATTTTAATTATTGAATTATGGTTTATAAATGTTTGCACCATGTGTTTTATAATTTAATATGGGGAAGATGTTGAGGCATTGATATTATGTTATATTAAATAACGCTACATTAAAAAAATTAAAGAACTTTAATTTTTTTTTAAAGTTATCCTCAATCTTTATATTAGCATAAAAATATTATACAAAAAATTTGGTGTTGGTCTGCCGCCAGGGAAACCAGACCAACAACATGCATTAACTTGTCTATGAGTCTGTGAAAAACAAACTTTTTAAAGTTGTAAAACTTGAAATAATAGAGCTTATGATTGTCATGTACTAGATCTTTGATGAAATGCATGTGGACCTCAATGTGTTTGGTTCGTTGTCGTTGTACTAGATCTCTGCAAAATCTCAGTGTACTCTGATTGTCACACCAGAAAATGGATACCAAGATTTGTAAGAAAGTATTGAAGCCAAAGTGTCAGAATGACACAGTTGACTACTCCTTTGTACTCAGCCTCTACGGAAGATAAAACAATCGTGGATTGCTTCTTACTTGACTAGCAAATAGGGCATGACCCCAAATTGATAGTGTAACCAGAATTTGACTTGTGATTTGTGCCATCGCCGTCCCAATCTGAAACTGTGAAGCCTATGAGATCCAATGCACAATTGGTTGCATAGTGAATCCCATAACTCATGGTGCCCTGAACATATTTGAGGATGTGCTTGGAATTCTTCCAGTGAAGATCATGGGGATCCTACATATATCTATAAACTTCTCCTACTACATATGAGATATGCAGACGAGTGTGGGTGAGATACAAAAGACTCCCCACCAACTGTTAAAGTGTTGTCCACTAATGTTGTATCCCTGTCATACTCAAGTCTGATCCCAGATAAGAAGGGTGTAGGCACAGACTTATAGTCTATCATGTGGAATCTATCCAAAAGATCCCTGGCATACTTAGCCTGAGAAAGTTTGATTCTAGAAACATCATGACTAATATCAAGACCAAGAAAGAAGTGAAGTGGACCCATGTCCGTCATAGAGAACTTGTCATGCAAAATATTTTTGACCACAACAATGGCTAAAGAAAATCTACCAATGATCAAAATATCATCAATATAGAGTACTAAAATCATCAAAGAGTCAGTAGTCCTTAGCATGTAAACATTGCAATCATATTTACATCTAACAAAATCATGTGAAAGCAGATAAGAATCCATCTTTTCATACCATGCTCTAGATTCCTTCTTGAGGCCATAGAGTGACTTCTTCAGTTCGCATACTAAAGATGAGTTCTGAATGAATCCATGTGGTTGCTCCATATAGATCTCCTCTGAAAGATCATCTTGAAGAAAAAAATTCTTCACATCCATCTAGTGAACTTCCCATCCTTTGGTTGTTGCAATGGATAGAACCAAGTGAATGGAGTCCATCTTTTCTACAAGAGAAAAGATCGCATCATAATCTATCCCATGAATCTATTGAAATTCGTTTGCAAGTAATCTTGCCTTGTACCTTCTCACATGACCATTTGTTTCTCTCTTGGTCCTATAGACCTATTTTCATTTGACAAGTTTCCTCCCTGGTGGAAGTGGAACCAAATCCCAATTCTAATTCTCTAGGAGTGAGTCATACTCCTCCTGCATGGTTGCTTCCCATAATGGACCCACAACCTCACTATAGATATGCGGATAAGAAGATTGAACCATATAGCAATACATGAGCATCACTGGTTCAGAATCTGAAAGCACATGAGAAGACTCTTCATGCTGAGATCGATTCCTCCTCGAATCCAATGGATCCCCTACAAGGTCGCATGCTACCTGAAGTGTGGACTATGCCCACTTGGGCATCTATTGAAGCTTTAGCGTTGGCTCCTCATCTGGATGTACTACCTTCTCAACTCCATGTACATAATCCTCTGAATCTGAGTCTAAATCTGTAGCATCTGAGTGTATGGAATCATCATCTTTGATGTCTGGAACTGATGGAATCACAAAAGTATCTTCATGTTTCACTGGTGGTGCTTGCAAAGAACTCTCCTCAAACTGAACAATGCGCTCAATGATGAGTCAGTCTATAGAGGGATCAATCAACCTGTACCCCTTCAAATCATCTAGGTATCCCACAAAGATGCAATGTGTGCTTTGTGGATCTAATGCTTTCTTCTTTTTAGAAGGAATATGGGCCTATGCGCAAGATCCAAATATGCAGAAGTGTTTGACATATGGTTTGTCACTTGTCCAAGCCTAAAAAGGTGTCATTTCCTCAATAGATCTATGAGGAGATATGTTTTGTATGTAAGTAGCACAATTAAGTGCTTCGGCCCAAAGCTTGGAAGGAAGAGACCTCACATTCAACATGCAACTGGTCATCTCCTTGAGAGGTTTGTTCTTCCTTTCAATAACTCCATTATGTTTTGGAGTGTATGGAACTACATGCTACACCTGGATACCAACCTTACGACAAAGATTCTAAACATCTTAGTTGATATACTCCCCCCATTGTCTGTATAGAGGATCTTGATATTCTTCCTAGTCTATGTCTCTAATAGAGCTTTGAAGTCTTTGATGTGCTTAAAAACTTCATACTTTTTCCTAAGAAAATAAACCCAAGTATAGCGTGAGTAATCGTCAATAAAGGTAGGGACATACCTTTCTTTGTTGATGGAAAGATGTGGAAATGGACCCATGAGATCACTGTGAACAAGCTCCAAGGAAGAGGAGGCTCTTTTTTCCTTCCCCTTTTCAAACTTCTCTTCAGGATGCTAGCTAAGAATGCATTCTTCAAAAACATATTTAGAAAAGTGAATGTTTGGCAAGCCTTTGAGCATTCCTTACTTCAAAATTCATTGCATGTGCCTAAAGTTAAGTGACCAAATATCTCATGTCATACTCTACTACTATCATTAGCATGTATTAGTAGTAAAGAGGAGTTATGGTCAACAAACTTAGTGAATTTATACAACCTTGATTTGTGATCTACCTCACTAATTGCAATATTGGAATTGTCATGCATGTCAAGTACAGAAACAAAATCTGATGTAAATTCAACATTTTTACCTATTTGAGTGATATAATAAACTGAGAGCATATTTATAGAAAGATTTGGAACATGTAAAACATTCTCAAAACTGTCATTAGGTAGTTCCACTCTTCCCTCTCTTGCTACCGCTACTACAGTATCATCCCCCATGGCAATAGGAGGTCTTGAGCATGAACTCAAAGAAGTAAAAACTTCCTCTTTCATTTTCATATGATGTGATGTGCCAGAATTTATAATCCATGAATCATATGAGGAATTAATTGCAACAAGAGCATGATGATTACCTTTCTTAGGAGCATGATATTATTCCTTCTTCTTCTTGTCTCCTTCAGGAATGAAGTTTCCAAGGCTATTCTGTTGAAGTACTTGTCCCATAAGATCGATTTGCTTCTTCATGCATGCAAATTCTTCATGATTTGGTTTATTGAAATATGTGCACTGATTTCCCTTCTTCTTCTTCTTCTCTTTGTAATTTGAAGAGTCCTTGGACCCCAAAGAATCCTTGAAGGGTTTGGAATATTCCTCCTTTTCTTTCTATTTCTCCTTTCCTTTCTGTTTGGATTTTTGATTGGATGACCCTTTTCCATCCTGTATGGTGAGTGCATTTGCTTTGGGCTCCTTAATTAGAACCATCTGAATCTATTTCGTCTGCTCATGTGTGAGAGAATCAACAAACTATTCCATGGTAGGCATCTTCCACTTTGATCCCAAGAGATATCTACCAGAATGGAAAGTGGAGACATAGACAACATATTCTAGTCCTAGCTTAGCCAAGATTGTTAGAATAAGTTGGTCCAGTTGTTTAGACTTATCAATACCACAATATGACAAGCTCAATATCAAAGATTTAAACTTGGTAAAGAAATCTTGTATATTATCAAAACTTTTAGGATCCAAGGTATTCAACTCTACTTCAAGCATATGACCTCTCATCTCATCTTTCTTTCCAAAGAGACTTTCCAAGGTGGTCCAGATATCATTTGGAGTCTTGCATGTGACAACATGAAACCATAAATCAATTGAAATTAATTCAAGAAGAAGTCATGTGGCCTAACCCTTATGGTTCACCCATCTAGTCTTCTCAATCATTGGTGTAGTTTCTGTTTGTCGCAATCGTCAAATTGTACAATCATTTTCTTTTGAGTTGGAATTCAGCCTTCAGATTCCATTCAAAATAATTGTATAGTGTGAGAATTATCACCAAATTTGATTGAAGAATTGGTGTCGTATCCATCCCTCTTACTGGCTCTGAAAAACCCTAAAAAAGATACTCTCAATTTGTAAGTGAAAAACCAAGAAATCACTACAGGAACAAGCAATTTTGAAAGATGTCGCACCCAACTTAAGGACATAGTGCAACACTGGCCTGAGTGTCGCACTCTGGAAGTTCAGAAGGTGCGACACTGAGGAAAACTGAGAAGGGAGGGTTCAAGACTTCACATAAATTTTAATTTCGTAAGTGTGCATGCGACTGTCACACCTTTCAACAAGGAGAGGGTGTGACATTGTCAACTGTCGCACCTTTCGACATGGAGAGAGTGCGACACTGTTAGATACACGGATTACACTCGCTAAAACTCTGATTTCCCTCTTCTTTGGCTTGTCTGATTTTCTCCAAGCATCTCGATGTTGATGCCATGTCAATGTTTCATAGAAACATGTACAAGAGACCTAGCTAAAGCAAGTACAAACAAATATTATCAAGAAAAGGACGAGAGATTCAATATGGAAGAATGAGAAAATATATTCACACTATTCTAATGAGTTGATCAATCTGAATACAATGAATGAGTGATACACACTCATATAGGAAAGAACATTCCATAATTAAGAAAAGTGAACAACAAGTGAGCTTTTCTTAGGAATGCATGTGCATAATAGTGATGGTTTAAAATAGAAAGTCTAAAATAGAACTAGCTACAGTTAACTACCACTGAACTACTAACTATAAAATAGAAATATTTCCAACATGAGCCATTATCATAGCCATATGAATGTTTATTACAGGTGAGGGAGTTTCTGGAGTCTGATATGTGTGAAGGACGATCCAAGGGATCTGAATGTACCAAAGGAGTGTCATCGAGCCGAAGTCGATGGTGGAATGATGTCGAGAGGAGGAGGTCACGAGGAGTGTGAAAATGAAAAAACGATACTACATGCGGGGGGATAATGAGGGTGCCCAGGTGGGATGGTGTTGGTGATCATGGGTGACAGGTGGTGACTCTCCTAGAGGAGTGACCCCACTATCGATGCTTCCATGTCACCCGATATGAAGGAAAGACCGCTAAATTAAAAATAGCAATAATAAAAACAAAATTGACTCAATTAAAAAAACAATTACAAGAACCATGTAAAACTTGACATGGAATAAAATAATTTAATATATATATATATACCTTAACAAAATAGATCCCTCTTGATAATTAATAAATCTGAATTTAAAATATATCTACTCTAATTTATTACAACTCAATTTGTAATGAATTTATATTAAAATAAATGTAAAAATAAAAGATTTTCAATATCATTTATTTTAAATCAATTAATTGTGGTTCTCTTCTCAATATGTACTATGTATTAGTATATAAATGTAAACTCATCATGATCTACGAATCAAAAACACATACATAATTTTTTTTTAAACATAAAATGTAAAGGAAAAAACACAGTAACAATAAAATATCACTTTTTAAGAAACATAAAATGTAAAGACAGAAAAATAGAGTAAGCATAAAGTGTTGTTGGCATGTTTACAAGAAGAATGCACTTGTCATTGATGGAATGAACAACAACGTACCAAACCTCAAGAGCGCAGAAGACTAGAAAGCTCAGAAGAGATAGCGGTTTCCATAAGTATAGACGAGGTCCAAGAGATGGACTCGCAGGAGGAGAAAAGGTCGAGACCCATAAACACTTAGAAATCCTTCTAAAGTTGGAGAGATCAGAAGCTCGAGAGGAAGAGTGACAGTGGCCGTTGGATCACCGATCCAAAGGACCAACAACCGTCGGATTGAATTAATGAAGGATAGGATAAGAAGGGGAAAACAATTGAGAATTCGATCATCTGAATTTTCATCAGTGGTCGGATTGATTCAAGTGGAAGGACGGGATAAGAAAGGGTTGAGATATGAGATCTCAATCACTTGAATTTTCATCATTCGTCGGATAGAAATAAGTGGAAGGACAAGATAAGTTAAAAGGAGCGCTAATCTCAGCGGTCGATAATCGGGCACTCAGATCTATGGTCGACAGGGCATATCGGACCCCCCCCCCTACCCCCTCCCCCAATATTTATGCCTTTAACCATGGGGGGGTCCGAGTTGGTGGCATTTCTCATGTGGGACCCTCATATGTGTCACCTTCTTGTCAACTCGGACCCCCCTCTCTCATTACCACTTACCACCTAACCCCCCCTCTGAGAAAACCGCCAAACCACTCATACATACCACCTCTGCACTCCGACGTCACACTCCACTACCCGCTACACGTCACAGTCCACTACCGTGCTCTGTGTCCACCTCCACTACACTGCCTACACATCTCACCCACCTTAGCAGACCACCTCAGCAAGGACATGTGGCAAACCACGTCATCAAGGACATGTGGAAGACCACATCAGCAGGTACACATGGCGTAATCAAATGATGACAAGTGTCAAGATAAAATTGGATTGTGCCATGTTAGCAAGAGACGTAAGCAATCTATGTCACTCCAGGATATTTACTTCATAATTTTCATCACCAACAAATGTCAAAAGCCCTGAAGTCCTGAAGGGAAAAGGTCTGAAGTCACTCTCAGTCGTCCGATCTAAAGATCACTTCGGGTGCATTCTCAATCATTGATCTATTTCAGTGGAAGGACGGTGTAAGTGGAAGTGTTAACTGACAACAAGCAGTCTCCACCACTAATGAATTACTCAACAGGTGATCACTCCGGAGGAAAATGGAGCAGCGACTTGTCAAAGTCCTGAAGTCTCGAAGTGAGCAGGGATCGTCCATTGTCAAGACTAGCAGGTGGCACATGATCCACAACTCTAGAGTGAATCACTTTAGGAGTTTTTGGTTGGGAAGGAAACGAGATCACCGAAGACCCAAGGGTCGAAGAAGATCCAGGTCATCATTTTCCAGAAGGACGTGTGGCAAAAATCTGTGCAGTTTGGGAAAAACAATATTGGAGAAAGTGAAGGAAGCGATGTTGAGATTTGAAATCTCCAAAGTCCGAAGACCCGAAAGAGATCTCGACCGTTGATTCGAGAGGGACACCCGTCAATGGATTGTCAAGTTCGGAAAAAGGTGATAGAGATAAAGTTAAAATTGAGAGTTGAAATCTCCGAAGTTCGGATACCCGAAGGAGATCTCAGTTGTTAATCTGAGAGGGACACGCATCAGTGGATCATCAACTCCGGAAGATTGGCGAATGAAGAAAATCAAGGTTTGAGGAAAAGCAGGGTTTGAGATTTGAAACTCTTGGAGCCTGGATCACAAAGTAAATCATAGCCATTGATTTAGAAAGGCTAGATCTGATCCGCAGACTTGAGAGGATATATCTAAACGGTTCATTCAGGAGCACCGTTAAGATCATGAGATCGACGGTCCCGTCACATTGCGGGGATTGAAGGTGCACAAACTTTAAAATGTTGAAGGTAGGCCACAATCATAACCACAGTTTTGGAGAAAGGACACGTGGATCTCTGTAGTGAATTGCGGGGCAAAAAATGGGTTTCCCTCAAACCACCTTTGGATGCGCCCGTAATCGCATGGTCACATGAGATCTTTTCCCAAGGTCATATCAAGAAACGAAGCTAGTGCTCACTAGACCGATATCGGGAAGCACCTTTTGAATAGGCGTTTGGTCACATGAAGGAAGGGGCTTGGAAGCTAAAGAAGCCAAAAATGACTGGCTGTAACTACCAGAGAATACGAAGAGTTATGACTGCCAGGGAAGCCAGAGAATCTTAGGATAACGCATGCTAATGATGAACAGATTTAGTATAACCACCAGGGAAGATGAAGAGTCTGAATGATGATCAGGCAAAGGACTTGGGGTGAGAAAGACATGCAGAATATAAAAGACGGTGTGATTTTTGGAGAGTGATGCATGTGGGCAGGATGAGACGCAGTGCATAATCTAAATGGGAGATACGTGGCACAGAAAAGAGTATGCAGAGGCAGCACAGAGCATAAAAGGCATAAGAGAAGTTGAACAGCAGTGGTGTTGAGCATAGAAAGAAAAGAGAGAAGAGCATATAAACAAATTGAAGCATAAGCATAACAGTGCATAGAAGTTGAAGAAGGCAGAGGATATAGGGAGTTGTAATAGACCATATTAGAGACAGAGAAAGTATGTAAAGTTTTGTAAGATTCAATCAGGGTGGTAGGGTGGTTCTAGGGAGGATTGCAGTCCTCTAAATTCTAGTTATAAGATATTCTGGGAATTGATGCTTCCATCTAGTGGGTTCTAGAGAAACCTGGGCATTGGTGCTTCCATCTAGTTGGTGCTAGAGAAATCTAAGAGTTGGTGCTCTCTGCAAGTTGTAGCTTTCTATCAGAGGTTGTAGCCTCATTTTTGAGTTGGATCTCAAAGACTGTGATGCACATGAAATTTGGAGCTTGATTGACATCCTAAGAAGAAGAAGTTTTCACCCTTATGGGTTTCCTTAGGAAAATCGGTGTCTCTGTGTATTCTGTGTGATTGATCATTGTATATATATGCATGTTAAGTTATCAGCAACACATTAAATAATAATCTAGAAAGAATAAAAAAAAGGGAAAAAGTTTCAAGCTTATATACATAACAGATTCACCCCCCCCCGTCTCAGTTATATTTCCAACAATTGGTATCAGAGTCGGTGCCTTTGATCAAAGGTAGATCCATAAGCTTGAACATGACTAGTCATGATGGAATTCAACTAATAGACCCCCTCTGTCTGATGGAACAAACTTTGCCTTTTGGAAAATAAGGATGAGAACACATTTAATGTCTTTGGGTGCTGATGTTTGGGATGTCGTTGAAACGAGATATGTGAAGACTATAGTCTTGGCCTCAAAAGATGATAAGTTGGAGTTTATCTTTAATGCAAAAGAAATTAATGCCACCCTCAGTGGACTTGCTGAAGCTGAGTTTGTCAAATTCATGCACTGTGATTTAGCAAAAGTTATGTGGGACAAGATGATAAGTAGTTATGAAGGTAATGAAAAGGTGAAAGACGCAAAACTTCAGACTCACGGACTAAAATTTGAGCAGTTAAAGATGGATGAAGATGAATATCAGTAAGTACTTCTTATGTATAGAATAACTTGTCAACACTATGAAAGGCCTAGGTGAGACGATAGCTGAATCATTTCTAGTCCAGAAAATATTAATATATATTCCTGATAGATTTAACTCAAAGGTCTCTTCTATAGAGGAAATAGCTAATCTCAAAACGTTGACACTAGATCAAATTCTTGGAACCCTGAGTGCTTATGAAATGAGAATCACCAAAGGTAAATCCACTACAAGAGAGGCATCTTTTAAATTAGAGAAAAACACAGACTCTGATATAGATGAAATTGAAGCAAATTTTGTGAGAAGACTGAAGAAAGGATCAGGCAAATACAAAGGTAAACTTCCCTTCAAATGTTTCAATTGTGGTAATATCGGTCATTTTTCATCTAAGTGTCCTCACAAAAGAAATGATCAGACATGTGACGATGAAGAGAAGCACAAACACAAGAAGGTCTATAAATAGAATAATTTTAAGGATAAAAGCCTTTGTGTAAACAATGATGATGATCCCTCAGATGATGAAAGCAATGACTCTTCTATTGAAGATAAAATAAATGATATCATGCTAATAGATTTATAATATATAAACACTGAAGATACAAAAAGTGAGTTCGTTGATTGTGAAGAAGTAGTAGATATTGAAGGAGAACTTGTCAGTGCCATGGAATAGATTGATAGACTCAGAGAAAAGAAAAGAAAAGAAAAGAAAAACAATTATTGCTCAGGTATGAGAAAACATGCAAGGAACCATCTGAAGAAATTAATACGTTGAAGGTTAAGTTAGAAGAAGCTAAGAATATTGAATACATCCTCAAACAACAATTTAAGGAAGCTGAAACAAAAGGTGAAAAATTGGAAGATGAAGTAGTGATTGTCAAAAAAGATCTAGAGAAATTTCAGACCTTATATCATCAGAATCTGACATGTATTAAAGCCTCAGAAGGATTAGTCTCCATTCAGAATCAACAAAGGAATTAAAAGTTGAAAACTGGTTTGGGTTATGAAGAGGGATCAAGTAGTGGTTAGACAAGCAACAAAAAATCCATCAAGTGTGTCAAATCTACAATCTTTGACAACAACAAACCTGCAGAAACAAAGGAAGAGAATCAACCGCCAAGGAGGAGTGAAGGAAAAGCGACCAGAACTGAATCTGTAGAACAAAGAAATAATAGACCCTCTACTCAAGGAAATCATCAACATGGAAGAAATCAACCTGCTCAAAGAAGACAACCATTTTCCAGGTACAAATATTTTTTCTATCGATATTGTTTTTACTACTCTAATTTTCTCCACAAAGTTGTAAATTGTTCTTTAATATTTAGACATGAGCAATCAAGACAACCAAGGAATAAATACCTTCCACAGCAAAGAATGAGACAGCCAAGTAACAAACAACCACAGACTTCAAATCATATGATGACTGGGAAAAGGACGCAGAATAAGCATAAAAATCATTATGATCCTTTATTCAATGAACTAGAATGTTACATCTGCCATAATTATGGACATAAAGTTGCAGATTGTCTCTTAAAGAACTATAAGACAGATTCAAATCACAAAGATGAAAACTTCAAGATTTGGAAGAAGAATGAAGATAACAAGTGTGGATTGGTGTTGTCATCTCAAAGACAAAAAGACTCTTGGTATATTGACAGCGGATGCTCTAGTCCTATGACAGGTGACAAAAGTAAGTTCCTATCACTCAAGGAAAATAAATTAGGGAGTGTGGCCTTTGGAAATGATGCTCCAGGAAAGATCAAAGGTAAAGATCTAGTAAGCTTAAGTAATGGAAGAAGCAAAGCTCAAGATGTATTATTTGTTGATGGTTTAAAGCATAATATTCTTAGTTTCAGTTAGATATGTGATAGAGGATGTGAAGTCACTTTCACTGCTAAGAATTGTAAAATAAAGACAATAAACACATGAGAGTTTCTTGAAAAAGGGGTTAGAACTGAAAACAATGTATATGTTCTGAAGGAAGATAAGGAGAAATGTTATTTAAGAAAATTTGATGAAAGTTGGTTATGGAACAAAAGGCTTGGACACCTGAATTTTGATCATATTGTCAAACCGAATAATGAAGGTGTTGTGAAATACCTTCCAAAAATACCTAAGCTTAATAACTATGTATGTGAATCTTGTCAAATGGGGAAGTTGACTAGTTCTCAATTCAAATCAAAGATTTTCACATCTTCATAGAAACCACTTCAAATTGATCATATAGATCTGTGTGGACCATCATGAAAGGAAGGTACTGGAGGAGAAAGTTACTTTATGCTAGTCATTGATGACTTCTCTAGACTTACGTGGGTTGCCTTTCTAAGAGAAAAATATGATGTGTTTGAGAAGTTCAAAAAGTTTAAGGTGTTAGCTAAGAATCAGAAAGGAAGGAAGTTAAAGGCAATTTGCTCAGACAAGGGAGGAGAGTTTATGTAAGGAGACTTCAAAGAATTCTGTGACAAACATGGAATTAAAAGAGAATATACTATTCCAGGTACTCCTCAACAAAATGGAGTTGTAGAACGCCAAAATAGATCAGTTTAGTAGATGGCAAGGGATATGATGAGTGAAAGGAACATTTCACAAACCTTTTGGGTGGAGGTTGTTCACACGGTTCTTCATATTCTAAACAAAGTGCATCTAAGGCCGAAGAATGATAAAACTACATATGAGTTGTGGTTTGGTCGACCTGCATCAATCAAGCACTTCAAAGTATTTGGAAGTAAATGCTACATCAAGAATAATGATGATCATCTAGGAAAATTTGATAGTAGATCTGATGAAGGTATCTTCTTAGGATATGCAACGAATAGTAAAGGATATTGATGCTTTAACAAAAGAATGCATAAATTAGTAGACTGTATTGATGTTCGAATTGATGAAGAAGCTCATGTAAAGATCAATAGAGAATAAGCACTAAGCCAAATGAAAAATATGATGAGAATAATGAAATTAAAGAACAAAAAATTTCAGAGTCACAAGAAGATGATGAATCAGGTGGAGAAGAGACACCTAGACAAGAAGAGTCAGGACAACAATCAACATCAAATCCTTCCTCCAGAATTACTAAAAAGAATCATCCTGAAAGTCAGATACTTGGTGAGAAAGACAAAGGTGTACAAACCAGGAGAAGGATAATCAAAGACACTGAGCAATCACATATATCCTTCATATCCATGGTTGAACCTAAAAACTTTAATGAAGCCAGTGAAGACGTAAATTGGTTAAAATCAATGAATGAGGAACTGGACCAGATTGAAAAGAATGACACTTGGGAACTCATTCCTAGGCCAACAAATAAAAATGTAAGATGATCCAAATGGGTCTACAAAAACAATATGAATGAGCAAGGAAATATTGTAAGAAATAAGGCTATATTGGTCTACAAAGGATATGCTCAAATAGAAGGACTGGATTTTGACGAAACATTTGCGCTTGTAGCAAGATTAGAAGCTATTATAATGTTTCTTTCATATGCGTGTCATAAATAGTTTAAAGTCTATCAAATGGATGTCAAGTCATATTTTCTAAATGGAGATCTAAAAGAAGAAGTCTATATGGAACAACCAGAGGGTTCCCAATTGTCAGATAACCTTGACTTTGTCTGCAAGATGAAGAAATCCTTATATGGGTTGAAACAAACTCCTCGTGCTCGGTATTACAAACTGGATAAGTATCTTCAAGACAAAGGGTTCAAGAGAGGAACAATTGACAACAATATATATATCAAAACATAGGGTAATGATTTGATCATTCTGTTGGTCTATGTAGATGACATCATCTTCAGAAGAAATAATGCTTCATTGGTACAATGGTTTGCTTCTGCCATGCAGTTTGAATTTGAAATGTCTATGATAGGGGAACTACCATTTTTTCTTGATCTGCAAATTACTCAGAGGTCTGAAGAAATATTTCTCCCTCAGGAGAAATATCTAAGAGAAATGTTGAAAAGGTTTCAAATGGAATATTCTACACCTATGAGCACACCTATGGTCACTAGATGCAAGTTAATCAAGGATGATGACTCACCTGATGTTGATCAGAGTTCATATAGGGCCATGATAGGAATCCTATTGTACATCACAACATCCCATTCATACATAATGCATGTTGTTGGAATGGTAGGAAGGCATCAGGTTGCACCTAAACAGAGTCATCTGTTAGCTGTCAAAAGAATATTCAGATACTTGAAAGGAACAATGAACTATGGCCTGTGGTATCCTAGGAATCAGAATTTTCAACTATCAGTCTATTCAAATGTTGATTGGGCTAACTACGTGGATGAAAGGAAAAGCACGAGTGGAGGTGCATTCTTCTTAGGAGATTCTCTTGTAGCATGGTTGAGCAAGAAGCAAGGTTCCATTTCCTTATTGACTAGAGAAGATTAATACATTGCAGCTACCACTTGATGTACCCAAGTATTATGGATGATTTAGACACTTGCAAACCTAGAGGTAAAGTATAATGCACCGATCCCAATTCATTGTGATAATACTAGTGCAATTAGTGTGTCAAAGAAACTTGTATTTCACTCTAATACAAAGCATATACCCATCAAGTATCACTTCTTGAGGGAACAGGTAACCAACATTGTTGTTTATTTGCATTATATTCCATACAAAGATCAGATTATTGATATCTTCACTAAACTACTTGCAAAATCTCAGTTTGAGTATCTATGCCAAAAATTGGGCATGACCCTATTATCAAGTTAAAACAGTCTATCTGATCAGGGGGAGAGTGCTCCTAGTCTATATGATCAGGGGGAGCACATAGTCACTCTCTATTTTCTTTGATATTGATGTCAAAGGGGGAGAAAAATGTATTGTCTGTATGCTACAATTGGAGGTCTAAGAAGAATAGTACAACCTTTTAGGGTTGCCATCAATGCCAAAGGGGGAGATTGTTGGCATGTTTACAGGAAGAATGTGCTTGTCATTGATAGCAAGAACAACAACGAACCAAACCTTGAGAGTGAAGAAGATGAGAAATATCAGAAGAGATAGCAGTTTCTAGAAGTACAGACGAGGTCCAAGAGATGGACTCACAGGAGGAGCAAAGGTCGAGACCTGTGAACACTTAGAAAGTCTTCTAAAGTCCTTGAGATCAAAATCTCAGGAGGAAGAGAAAAAATGGTCGTTGGATCATAGATCCAGAGGACCAACAACCATCAAAATTAATTAATGAAGGATAGGATAAGCGGGGCAAAATGATTGAGAATTTGATCATCGTAATTTCCGTCAACCGTCAGATTGATTCAAGTGGAAGGACATGATAAGCAAGGGCTGAGATCTAAGATCTTGATCACCTAAATTTTCGTCAGTCGTCAGATCGAAATAAGTGGAAGGACATGATAAGTAAGAAGGCGCGCTAATCTCAGCGACCGATAATCAGGCACTCAGATCTACAGTCGACATGGCATATCACCCTCCCCCCCCACTAGATTTTTGCCTTTGACCATGGGGGGCGATTCCGAGTTGGTGGTATTTCTCATGTGGGACCCTCATACATGTCACCTTCTTGTCAACTCAAACCCCCCTCACTGATTACCACTTACCGCCTAACCCCCCCTCTGAGAAAACCACCAAACCACTCATACATACCACCTCTGCACTCCAACGTCACACTCCACAACTCACTACACGTCACACTCCACTACCGTGCTCTGCCTCCACCTCCACTACACTGCCTACACATCTCACCCATGTCGCTAGACCACCTCAGCAAGGACATGTGGCAGACCATGTCAGCAAGGACATGTGGAAGACCATGTCAGCAAGTACATATGGCATAATCATATGATGACAAGTGTCAAGAGGAAATTGGTTCGTGCCATGTCAACAAGTGACGTAAGCAAGCTAAGTCACTCCAGGAGATTTACTTCAGAATTTTCATCACCAACAAATGTCAAAATTCCTGAATTCCTGAAGTCCTGAAGGGAGAAGGTCCGAAGTCACTCCTAGCCATCTGATCTAAATATCACTTTAGGTGCATTCTCAACTATTGATATATTTCAGTGGAAGGACAGTGTAAGTGGAAGTGTTAACCGACAACAAGCGGTCTCCACCACTTATGACTTACTCAGTAGGTGATCACTCTGGAGGAAAATGGAGCAGGGACTTGTCAAAGTTCCAAAGTCCTGAAGTGAGTAGGGACCATCCATCGTCAAGATTGATAGGTGGCGCATGATCCACAACTCCAGAGCGAATCACTTCGGGAGTTTGTGGTTGGGAAGGAAACGAGATCACCGAAGACCCAAGGGCTGAAGAATATCCAGGTTGTCGATTGCCAGAAGGCCGCGTGGCAGAAACCTATGCAGTTTGGGAAAATTACTCTGAGAGAAATTGAAGGAAGCGATGTTGAGATTTGAAATATCTAAAGTCCGGAGACCTAAAGGAGATCTCTACCATTGATCTGAGAGGGACACACATCAATGGATTGTCAACTCTAGAAAAAGGTGATAGAGATAAAGTTGAAATCTCTGAAGTCCAAAGACCCGAAGGAGATCTCGATCGTTAATTTGAGAGGGACATGCGTCAGTGGATCATCAACTCTAAAATATTGGCATACAGAGAAAAGCAAGGTTTGAGATTTGAAACTCTTGGAGCCTGGATCACGAAGTAAATCATAGTCGTTGATTTAGAAAGGCTAGATCTGATCTGCAGACTTGAGAGGATAGACCTGAACCGTCCATTCAGGAGCACTGCCAAGATAGTGAATTTGATGGTCCCATCCCATTGCGGGGATTGAAGGTGCATGAACTTTAACATGTTGAAGGTGGGCCATAATTGAAACCATGGTTTTGGAGAAAGGACATGTGGAGCTCTATAGTGAATCGTAGGGAGAAAAGAGGTTTTCCCTCAAACTGCCCTTGGATGCGCCCACAATCGTGTGGTCACATGAGATATTCGCCCAAGGTCATATCGAGAAACGGAGCTAGCACTCACTAGACCGAGATTAGGAAGCGCCTTTTGAATAGGTGTTTGGTCACTGTCAATGGTCACGTGAAGGAAGGGGCTTGGAAGCAAAAGAAGCCAAAAACGATTGATTGTAACTACCAGAGAATATGAAGAGTTACGACTGCCAGAGAAGCCAAATAATATCAGGATAACACACGCTAATGATGAACATATTTAGTATAACCACCAGGGAATATGAAGAGTTTGAATGATGATCATACAGAGGACTCGAGGTGAGAAAGACATGCAAAACAAAAAAGACAGTGTGCTTTTTTGAGAGTGATGCATGTGGGCAGGATGAGATGTAGTGCATAATCTAAAGGGGAGATTCGTGGAGCAGAAAAGAGTATACAGAGGCAGCACAAAGCATAAAATGCATAAGAGAAGCTGAACAACGGTGGTGTTGAGCGCAAAAAGAAAAAAGAGTGGAGAATAGAAACAAATCGAAGAAAAAGCAGAACAGTGCATAGAAGTTGAAGAAGGCAGAGGAGACAGGGAGTTGTAACAGACCATATCAGAGACAGAGAAAGTAAGTAAAATTTTGTAAGATTCAATCAGGGTGGTAGGGTGGTGCTAGGGAGGATTGCAGTCCTCTAAATTCTAGTTGGTGCTAGAAGATATTATGGGAGTTGGTGCTTCCATATAGTGGGTGCTATAGAAACCTGGGAGTTGGTGCTTCCATCTAGTTGGTGCTAGAGAAATCTGAGAATTGGTGCTCTCTGCAAGTTGTATCTTTCTATCAGAGGTTGTAGCCTCATATTTGAGTTGGAGGTCAAAAACTATGATGTACATGAAAGTTGGAGCTTGATTGACATCCTAAGAAGAAGAGGTTTTCACCCTTATGGGTTTCCTTAGGAAAATCGGTGTCTCTGTGTATTCTGTGTGATTGATCATTGTATATCTATGAATGTTAAGTTATCAGCAACACATTAAATAATAATCTAGAAAGAATCAAAAAAAGGGAAAAATTTTCAATCTTATATACATAATTGATTCACCCCCGCCTCTCAGTTATATTTCCAACAAGTGTCACTTTTTAAGAAACATAAAAGGTAAAGGGAAATTTTTTTTAGAGTAACAATAAAGTATCACTTTAAAAGTGTGAGATGTCTTCTAGTATTTTTAACTTATTTTCATAATATATTTTGTATTTTAGTTTTAGCTTAATTTTGGATTTGTTATTCATAAATCAAATATATCTTCATTTATAGTTTTTTATTATTTGAAATAAATGTATGTTAATTATAAAAAAAAAATTATGAGTTAGATGGTTCTTATATTAATATCATACCGAAAATAATATAATTATGTGTGTTTTTGGCTGACCACTTGTCTTGCCATTAAAGAAATCATGCCATAACAAATAAAAAAACTATTGTCAATGTTTGGTTTTCAAAACAAAAACATCTATAGTTTTCACATGTTTTACATGTACTAGCCTGGACAATATATAGGATATACTAGAAAATAACATGTTTTACATGTACTAGACTGGACAATATATAGGATATACTGGAAAATAACAGAGTAACATTTTGAAACTGAAAATGGCAGAATATATAGTTGTATTAGACTTGCAGGGTTGCTAAGTTAGATACTTGTGGCATCTATCTCTACACTTGTTCTACTAGTAGAGGTTCCTCCTCAATTAGGATTGAATTGGAGGGTGTGTTCTTCAATCCTAGAGTCTCGTTAGTTGGTTTGTTGTCACTGTCACTTCCTTGGGGGCCAAAGACTATGATGTTGATATCAAAGACTACTTAAAATTTTCTATCCATAAGTTCCAACTTGTGGAGAATAGAATGTTGTTGGAGGCCTCTCTCCTCCACCACTTGGGAAATAAAAGTTTTATTAAGCCAATGGAGCTATATTAATCTGAAAATATTTGTATCTTTGGTTCTTGAGAACCATGAATCAAATATCCAACCCTTGTATTCTTCCTCAATTTGCTCCTTTGACACTCTTTTCAACATTTTCTTAACATAATTTTCCAAATTTTCCATTTCCTCCTTGATCTTGGGAGAAAATATCGAGTGGAAGTGTCTTGTTTCCTTAATGGCATACTTTTTTAGCCATGGTTATGTAATGGGGAAGGCATTAAGGAGTGGGAGTTTTGGTTGTAGGTTTCAACCTTCTATAGGAACCTTTTCTGCTAGAATTTGGGTTTACCTTTGAGTTTTCCCTAGCCATACTCACAGACCAAGAGGGGGTGGGGTAATCAAATAATAGAAGAAGCCAATAGTTGAGATATTTACTAACAAGGGTCATGAGAGAAGGGGTCCGAGCAGAGAAGCCACGGTGGAAAGGCAAGGCTTCTAAAATAATATTAACCAAAGAAATGAGGCCTGGTAGCTAAAACCCCCAACTAGAGAGGGTTTCTCCAATGGTTTTAAGCCTATGCTCAAATTTCTAAGAACGGATCAGGTGAATAGACCAAGAAAATGCTAAACCATGTAACAAAGGAGGTGCTACGAAGTACTTGACAAAATAACTTAGAGAAATGTTGTCTACTCTGGGTTTCAGGCCTAGTTTTTCTTAATGGATCGATGATTGAGATCCACAGATATTCACTAGGTTATCCTTTGTCCAAACCTTTGGAGTTGAAACATCTAGATACCTCTTTTTCCCATGATGGTGTATTCCTTAAATATCCTCATGAATTCATTTTCAGTTGTGTAAGACGGAGAGGCTCATTCAAGCTTGATTGCCCTTGACCTGCTCCTCACCTTATTCTCCCTTGCACTCCCATACCATATGTTACATATCGATGTCCACTTAGCCCATGTGGCGAGTGATGGCACCCCATCCAAGTACTTAGTATCCTTAATGTTGGCTTTATAACAATGTCATCTCTTAGTTGGTTAGGAATTTGATCCTTTCGTACCCATAACACATCTTGGATTGCTTGGATTACCTCTTTGTTCGCCAATACGTCTTCCAAACCATTGGCCTTCCTTATTACATGGGATGGGATGATAGTTTATTATATAGATCATGTGAGCTCAACTACTTGATTTAATCTTGTTGAAAGACATCATTTGAGGGATATTTTAGCTGGGTTAGTACCATGCAAGATCCTAGCTTGGACATGGATAAGAAATTGAGAGTCCCTGTTTATGTTCAGGTTGTTGAAGCTTAATTGTATGGCTAGATATATGCCTTTCATTAAACCTTCTAAATATACCCCATTGTTGGTGTTGTTCCCAAACTAGAGATGAAATATACAGAGGATAGTATCTGTTGAGTCTCGAAAAACTCCTTCAGCCCCTAATTGTCCCAGGTTTCCTTTGGAGGCACCATCAAAATTTAGCTTGATAAAACTAGGAGGAGGTTTAATCCAAAATCCTTGGAGGAGGATTTGGAAGTGATGCTAGGCAAATTGAGAGAGTAGATATGAATATATAATTTCCCTGCAACAAAAATTAATTTTTCATTAGCTTGAGGTCATTTAGCCTCCTTTGACTAGGGGGTGTCTCCAATTGTTTCCCATATAATTGATTGGATCTAATTCAAAATTTCATCCACAATTTGTCTTTGTTGCTTAAATATGTGGCAATTGTACTCTTTCCAAATATACCAAAGCATGAAGCCAGGAAAAAGACTCCCAACTATATTAAGGATTAATGTTTTGAATGGGTTCAATCTCCAACTTCCAATGGTTTGTACAATATTATTTCTAAGATGATATGATTGACAAAAGAGTGTGGCCACTCTATCCCATAACTCATTCACTGCAGGGCATTCATTGAATAAATGTCTGGTATATTAATGTCTGGTATATTCTCCTTCCAATTGACACATGTAGCATAGAGAGGGACCTTCAAAACCTCTTCTCACTACTTTATCCCACGTTAAGGTTTTCTTCCTAACAAGAAAGGATAATATGTTAGGCCATTTCTTTAAAGTCCATATCTTTTTCCAAATCACTAATTTGACCAAATTGTTGTGGCACGCTTCGAGAGAATAAGTTGTTTGACTTTGAAGTGACCATCTCTATGATGGCCCCATATGAGAATATCCTGGCTTGTTCTAAATATTATTTTTCTTGACTTGAGATGATCTTCCAAGGATTTTGTTGTTTCTCTATCTAATCCAGTTGGCTGACTAGTTATAGTTTTCCAAACTTTATATGAGTAAGGTTGAGAGCTAATGTTTTCTTCCAAGTATTTATGGATGGTATTCTAGCCAACATCTATGAGGGAGGCTCTAGCTTGCTAGATATTTTCCTAAAGCCCAAGTTTGTCCTCCTAGTGCCATGCATCATCCCAAAACAACAATGTGGTATTTCCTTTAATCTCCTAGAAGCAATTATTATGGATTAAGGCTATATTATTCCAAGCATTATTCCAAATTAGTAAGCCTAGTATTTCACCTTCCATGTAGATGATATCATTCTCCTCAATGTTTCTCACATATTTCACTCTCCATATTATGGCCCATGGGTCCTCTTTCCATTTTATTCATTTCCAATAAGTTTTGGCTACTAAAGCCTTACCCATGGTTCAAGTGTCCTTTATCCCCAATCCCCCTTTCCATTTAGGTAGACAGACCTAGTCCCATGCCACCAAATCCCATTTTATTTCTTTCTTGGGTATTCCCTACTGAAAGGATCTATGAGGGGCTTGAATTTCCTTGATGATCTTAGTCGGTCCTGCCAAAATAGAGAAAAACTAGAGATGTGAGGATTGCAAGATTGATTTAATGAGGGTAATGTTTCCCAGAAGGGTCAAAAATCTAAAATTCCAACCGTTGGGTTTGGTTTCAAGTTTGGCTAGAATGTCCTCCTAAGAAATATTTCTAAGGGTTTTCTCTTGTAATGGTGCTCCTAAATATTTAGCAAGAATCATCCCTTTTTTATAACTGAGAATTCAAGTGATATTGTATTTGATAGTTAGAGGCGTAATGAAAATAAAATGACTAACTTTCTCAAGTTTATCAAGGCTTTGGAATCTAGCATGAAAGTTTTCAAAATCAACTTAAAGGCATTAAATTCCCTAATAGTAGGTGGTCCCATGAGTAGAGTATCATCAATGACTTGTAGGTGGGATAGAGGGTCAAAGTGTGGGTGTATCTTGACTCCTTTAATTTTGTTAGATTTTAGGGATATTTTTAAGCTTCTTCCAATACCTTCTACCATAAGGATGTAAAGAAAAAGGGATAGAGGATCTCAGTGTCTAATGCCTCTAGATATATTGAAGATGGGAGAGGGAGAGACATTTACTATAATAGAGAAAAATGCAGTAAATATCAGGTTATAGACCCATGAAATCCATTATGGGAAGAGTCCATAGGTAGCAAGAATTTTTTGAAGGAAGTTCCAATTAAGTCTTTCATAAGCTTTAGACATATCCAGCTTAGTCATCATCCTGCAGATCTATTGGATTTCATAGAGTGTATAGCCTCATGGGCCACAATTATACTATCTAAAATTTGCATGCCTTCCACATAGCCCCCTTGTTATAGGGAATTTACATTTCTCATAATAGGCTTCAACCTGTTGGAAACAACCTTGGTGATGATTTTATAGATAACATTACATAGAGATATGAGTTGGAACTTGTCGGTTGTGTTTTCCTCTTGGTCCTTGGGGATCATAGTAAGAAAATTTGAGTTGAAGGCTTGGAGTATTCTTCCTCGGTGTATTGATTCTTCTACAATCTCCCATACATCTCTACCTATCATTGACTAGCAAGATTGGAAGAAATCTAGGGTAAAACCATCAAGAGCCAAAGACTCACCTACTTCCATATCTTTAATAGTTTGAGTGACTTCCTCTAATGTTATGGTCTCATCAAGCTTAGATTTTTTTCATGAGAGAACACCGAGGGGAATGAACTTGTTATGACTTGGATTACCACTTGTCTATTGGTTTAGAGATTAGTTAGAAAGTGGCTAAAATGATTTGTAAGATCTTTCTCAATGTCTTCATGCTTTTCAATATTTTTTTGCAAGATTACTTTGAGAGCAACTATTATATTCTTGTTTATTCTATTTATCAAATATTTATGAAAAAACTTGGAGTTTTTGTCCCCTTCTTTTAGCCAATGAATTCTTGATTTATGTTTCCATAGAACTTCTTCTTTCTTATCTCAGATTCCAATTTCCATATGGAGGTAGAATTTCCAGGCCGCAAGTTTTGTTGGTATCTCTACTTGAATGATAGTTGTGAATAAGGTTTCCAAATATTTTTCTAGTTGTATTTTATCTTGAAAGATGTTACCAAAAACCTCATTTTTCCACACTTCAATTATTTGTTTGATTTGTTTTAGTCTCTATTGGAATTGATACGTATTGAAACCTTGAATAGTATTTCCTTCCTTCCACCAAGTTTCTATGTTGTGCATGAAGTCAGGGTGATCAAACCAAAACTTTTCGAATTTGAAGGGTTTTGGTCTAGGAGTAAGGGAACTTTCCCAAGAAAGACTTATCAGCCAATGGTTTGAGCCAACAAAGATATTTGGAGACTAGAAACCTATATAGCCTTAATACAATATGATACACTCTCCCTCTTTTTATTGTTCCAAGTGTGTCATCCATTGTTGGTATATATGTCAGCCAATCACAACTTAACTATGGTTTCCTTGAATGCTACATTATAAACATCCAACTTGCATAGACCACCTCTCGTTTCCTATAAATAAGTGACCATGTTGAAGTCTCCTCCTATAATCCAATTCTACCCCTATAGAACTAATCATAGAGTCTGGATAGAGTGTAAAAAGGCTATTTAAGAGTGGGATTGGAGGGTCCATACGCATTGATGATTTCTCCCTAATATTGAGATCCTATTGTTGTGTACATGGTTGATATACATTTGTTGGTTTCCATTACAATTGTGAATGTAATTTGGTTTAGGTCCTAGAGGAGTGAGAGACCTCATGTTTCTCCCTCTATCTCCACTGTTAAGACTTCACCTCCTTTCCATAATTTTCTAGCTATTGTTTCCATTGTTTCATAGTCACATTTAGCTTCTTGGCAACTATTTAAATCCTTAACAAATGATGTTTGCTTGTAGCATTCACACCTCTATTGTTCTATGATATAATATTCATGCTTAAAATTTCGGTTGAGAGGAGAAATGATTCTATAGAATCCCTTTAGCTTGGGTCGAGTCAACATGAAGAGCCCTTCCCTCCTCCAAATTTTGTTTAGTTGTCTTTCTACCTCATTTTTTCTCCTCTACAACTTCTTTTTTTAGTTTTCAGTGGATTAGTTTGAATGCATAGGCCACCTACTAAAGAATGGGTTTGGGATGAGTTTTCAATCTTCATTTTACCTTTCATCGAGTCTCTTTAGAGTTATTGAAATTGAGTTTATGGGAGGTTGATTAGATGTTGTTTTCCTGATTAGATGTTGTTTTCCATGTCTAGCGATTAGGGATGGGAGGTCGATCTCCACCTATTCTAAGTCCATATATTATTGTAATTTTTCCTCCTTTGGGTCTTGTTGTATTTAATTCTCTATAGGCATGTCTTGAATCCCTGTTGCTCCATCATATCCCTTAAAAGTAGGCTCTTGTGTGCCTATTTTTTGGGTGCTATATTTTGAATTTTCCTCCAAACTGATTGTTGAAGGTTCCCATATTTGGGTTTCAATCTCCTCAATTGAATCCAAGATATTGAAATTGTTGGAGTTCTTTCCTTGATATGTAGTTGTAGAGTTAATAGTTTTCCTTCAAGATTTATGTTTGTTGGGAGATTTAGTAAATCCCTCATTGTTAGTAGTATCTTTATTTTTGTCTCGGGTAACTTCTACATTCAAAGGGAAATATATGAATATGTGGCCATGTGCATGACATTTTCAACATCTAAAATGAATATGCTCATAATCTAAGGTCTACAAGCTTTCAAAATCCTGGAAGTTTACGCTAATAAAATCTAGAAGAGCACCTGAAACATTCATGTAAATATAAATCCTTATGTATGAGGTGTACCTGCCATATTTAGAGACCTATGAATTTTTTACAAAGGATCCAAGGGTATTCCCTATGCCTTCTAATGTTTCTTTCTCATAAAATTCATGAAGGAGAGAGTACATGTAGATCCAAACAAAGGCTTCCATGAAATCCTCCTTCTCAAGTGAAAATCACTATGTCCAGTACCCACTACAAGGAAAAGACCATCTAGTGGAGGTTTTTGTGGACGCCCCTATAAAAATATCCCAAAAATCCATTTATAGCGAATGATACTAGCGAAGGTGAGCGGGTGGAGGTTGTAGTGGATGTTTTTACATCCGTGTTTTTATAAGTACATAATACATTGGTTAGTTTTATACAATAGGCACATCGATGCCCTCAAAACTAGTGCACCGTAGCAGGGTTATTGCAAATAAATAAAAATATTATCCGGTGCGCTACAAAAATAAGGACACACCGGTAAATAATGACACACTGTAATAGAATTCTTTTAAAAAGTTACGGTTCACAACGTAACACTGAAAGCATCAGTGTGTTATTAGTAGAGCGCATTGTTATATGGTTAAATAAAAACATTTATGCACCAATGTAGGATTGTGTCAAAAAATATATTGCGGTGCACTCCATTGTATCATGTGCACTAGTGTGCACCAATGCTCCAAAATGGAGCACCGTGTTAGGGTTAATTTCCAAATTTAGGTGGTGTGCTATGTAAAACCAATCACACCAGGGCGTCTGTGATTATACCGCACCGTTTCATGCTTAAACAAAAAAAAAAATCACTATTGTAGTTTTTCAAAAAATGTACGACGGTGTGTTATGTAGTAGTATACGCACTGGTGCACATGTTTGCACAAAAACACACACACCATGCTAGAGATGTTTTAAAAAATATATATAACTAGTGTGCTCATTAAACATGTATGGCCCAATGCGACTATTCATCGGGTTCATTGAAACAGGGTTTTATAAAAAAAAAAATATCGACAATAAAAATCATTTTTACCATTTTCAGTGTTGTAGAGCTCAAAAGCATTGGTGCAACCTTTGTCTATCTGAAGCACCCTTCCATCAGTGTTTTCCTTGGTTGCATTCCTTTCGTATTTTACTCGGTGTGTGGATTTAAAAATTTTCCAAACGATGGGCAAATTTAGTTTTTTTTAGTACATCGCAACCATGCCTCCCCGACGACAAAATGTCCAAGTAATGTCCTTGTTTCTTCATAACTTAAGTTTTCTCTGGATTAAAATTTAAAATTGAGTGAAATTTTAAGTGTAAAAAAAAAAAAAAAAAACATTTGTATGATGCGTTTGAGGCCCTCGGCTTGCACCACCTACGGTGCAACTTGTAAATTTACAGGGCACACCGCATACCTTGTTACCTTTCTCAATGGTGTGTTGGTAAACATATACGCACCGGTGCATCTGTTTAAAGATGCACCAAAGAAAATCATATAACTAGTGGGGCAGTGTGTCAAAGTATAGATAACACATCAGGTCGTTAAAGTACATGGCTCACCACCCTTATCAGATATATTTTTACGCAGTGCATTGGTAAATGTGTGCACCAGGGCATTCATGTTTACCAAATGCACTGTCGAGAAATGTAACATTGTGTTGCAGAGCACCCTATAATGTTTTTGGTGGCACCGTACGCGGTGCGATAGTAATGACTGGAATGCATCGTAAAAAGTTTTGTATTCGAAAATTTAGAAAATTTTATGTGAGGGTGTGTCTACGTTAGTTACATGCACTGGTGCATGTGGTGAATGTATACTCACTTTTTTTTTCTAAGTTTTAAATAATTGTTTACATGCGATAATATTTTAATTTGTTTTTTGGTTTAAGCAGTGCGTAGGATAAATGTAACGCATCAAGGCGTATGTGTTGTAGTGTAGCACCCCGGTGCGGTACCATTTTCCAACACATCACATAACACAGTAGAACATATTTTGTTTGATGTGTTAGTTTACACTGACGCATCGATCATGGTGCTCACAATATCTATATGTGCACCGCCAATGGTGCATGACTGTTTTTTGGGTGCATCGTTAATGCAATTAACTTATTTTTTGAAGGAAGTTATTTTTCCATATTTATAGATAAATTTACCATTCAGTAGATTTTTTTTATGTTTTATGTATGAGTTAGGCTGATTTATTTTATATGTTAATCATGCAGAGATGTGAGCGGAGAGAGTAGAAAAAACAACAAGAGCAAAGGGTGGACATGTACAATGTTGTACGGGAATGGGAGGTGAGGGAGAGGGAGAGGGAGAGGGATTTGTACCCTCACCCTATTACTACATCAACTCATAATCACTTAAGAGATGTAGGCCTCCTTAAGTACTATGAGGAGGATACATCCTTTAAGGGGCACTCCGGATTGTTGGTGCATCTAATCCGTTGATGAGATGTCCATTGACATGATTTCTGTGTGGGTGCATATCAGTGGTACCATCCCAATGAGGAGGATATTTAATTTATCATTGAGCTATCCAAGAGAAGGGAGTATTGTCCCTAGTTCCCATATGTCTCGGTAGGTGTTTCTGTTGAGAGTCAACTCATTTACTCTCAGCGATATATTGGGGTTGAGGTACTATCCCCAACATATTTTCATTTGTCTGGTGGACAACTGAAAAATTGCCTCTTTCGGTGCGGAGGAGGTTAGGTGCCTCTCACTCTAGGTGACTACCATATCTCACTTTACCAATGATGGAAGCACATTAGCTAGCCTCTTTTGTATTATATTGATTCATTGGTACAACGACCACAATGTATCAGATTGTTTTCAATTTTTTGCGGAAGTTTTGTATAGCGCTCTAAAAACGTTGGGCTATGATATGTGGGAGGTCGAACTTCCCATTTGCCTCAGAGTTGTTTTTCTTATTTTTTGAGAGGTTTCCAAAGACAAGGATGACTTTTGTCCATCATCCTGCTAGGTTGAGGACTCATGTGCATATGAAAATGTGGGGGTAGATGATACCTAAGAGGGGCTAGCTACAGTTTCCAGCCAGGATTGCACCAGATGCACTAGGGATACTAGGCAATGTGGCAGATCACATGTTTGTCATGGTGTCGTGTCCTTACGTGGGTTTGGATTAACGAGGATGTCCGAACATCCTCTTCACACTAGATGAGCCACTAGATGATAGAGGTAATATTAGTGTTTTGTTTAAATTAATATAGTTTCATTTTATTGTCTTACTTAATTAGAATAAAATTAATTCGAACACATTCTTTAACTCGTTTTATTAAACTGTTTAATGAATTAACTGTGTAATTATTTTTTTGTACAATATATTTTGCATATATTACCACTTTCATTGGGGACGTGCCTCCTCCCCTAGAAGATGACGATGAGGAGATGATGCATGAGGCCGCGTCAGGTCAGGGTCCTTGGGTGCAGATATCTGATGACATGCAACGTAGGCCCGATACCATATTCGGGTTGGAGTTGGGTGACCAACTCTTTGCACTTTTGAATGAGGTAGGAGTCTACCCTACCCTAATGCAAGACATCAGGGTAGATCCTATGCTCTTTGAGCTTTGTAGGGAGATGTCACATGATTTGATGCCTCTTATGCATCATATCATCAGAGCTGCCAGGATACTAGCAGCGAGGATGGATCCCGATGATAGGAAAATCTCTTCTTCCAATATGATCCGTTCATTCAGTACCCCATCTATTGATGAGGGTAGTCATGATCATCCTTTTCCACATCCTCCTCCTCCTTCACCTCACCCAAATCATGAGGAGGAAACACATATTTCTCCTCCTCCTT
>JASDQU010305562.1:28724-69034 GCA_032191745.1 Picea mariana | reverse complement strand
TGGGTCTTCTTCTGCACTCATCATCTTTAGTCATAGGCTGGCAGGACTAAAGCTCTGATACCACTATACTGTTCCTGACTTGGCTAGTCTAGGAAATGTTGTTAATGTGTATGTAGGATTTATTGTTTATAGCATATAAATGATCATACAAATAATAAATGCGATAAAGGACTGCAAAGTTTGTATTATGATATCTCTGTGGATTACAATAGGCCGAAAGCGGTTGAATAAAATAACAACACTTGGCTAGATCATAAGACAAAAATGGTCTTATCCAGAATACAAATAAGCAACTAAAAGATAATACCTGGAATATGTGAGTGTTGCGGAATCAATGGGTGCGCTCAGAATATGGCAGCTCTGACGGTAACTGTTGGAAGTCTAGAAAGTTCACCCTGGGAGCCATACTTCTTGGAATGGCCTAGAATCTGTCCCAAATGATGCACCCTGCTCTATTCCTCAGTACTAGTATATGTCAGACCCCTCTGTTGATGAGTTTGGACCATGTATCGATACCCCTGGGGGGAATGCGCCCCTCTTCTTCTGGAAAAATGTGTCCCAGTGATTCCACCATCGGAATCAGATGAGATATGTCTCAAAACGACTGCCTTGGTCTACTGGGAAATGGGTCAGAAGGGTTTCCTTGAATCTGGTCTTATGCTCGCTCTGGAACCCCAAATGTGCCTGCCAAAAGTGTCACACCTCCAAGTCTGGAAAATGCGTCCCAATTGATTCCTCCATCAGAGTCTGACAAGGAACTAGGAAAAAGATGTGCCTTGCCCCCCTCTCAAATGGGTCGGAGGGAAATCTCGAAATTCCCCCTGGATGGGGTAAGTTGACCTAAAACCCCCTCAAAAGTTGTGCCCTCCCTCTGGATGAATGCGCCCTTACTGTTGAACACTATGTAACTGCTACTGAAGGATGATGGAAGACCTGAATGATCTTCTCGGTGACTAGGGTGTGTCTCTCAACACCGAAATTAGCCAACTGGTGTCTTCCTCCTAGAATTCATTGAACTATCTCTCCTGAGATGCGCCTCTCTCCTCAATGACAAGTTGTAATCTGCATAATGATGAATTAGGTTGTTGACCTTCCCTTTATAGATTTCCAAAACCCTAAATCATTGCTGAAACCCTAATTCACTGTTGACTTCTATTTTTAGCTCAAACCAACTTAAAAGTTCTTTTTACCCTTTTTATAACACCGGTGACTGAAGTGACCTCTAGTGACCCTGTTTACCCCTTTCTGGCCCTGGCTATCGTCTAACGGGGTGGTTTAGACCATTAAGCCTCCTCTCTAGAGCTCCTATTTGGAAAGGGACATTACAAAAATCATCCATCGAAGTACTTGTAAGGACAACTCTGGGTTTCCTCACCACAACAAATTGCATCTCATGTTCCTTCTTGACCTCACTCAGGAGTTCCTTCCCACTCATGAGAAGTTTGTTTGTGATGGCTTCTTCCTTTAATTTATTATCCTCTATTGGCAACAACAGTGTGTCCTACCATTCTTCTCCAAGGTGTAAGTATTTTTTCTCCCATCATGAATGATATTTCTGTCAAACTGCCATGGTCTTGCCAACAAAACATGACATACATCCATGGGGATCACATCACACCGAATTTCATCTCTATATCCTCCTATTTTAAATTCAATGAGGCATTGTTTAGTGACCATTACCTGGTGTCCTTTCTGCAACCATGAGACTTTATATGGCTTCAGATGTGTAGTTGTCTCTAGCTCAAATTTCTCCACCATCTCTGTGGATACTATATTATCAGTGCTCCCACGATCAATTATCACCTTGCATACTATGTCTTTAGTATTGCAATATGTCCTGAATAAATTGTTCCTTTGTACTGGTTTTTCAACTTTTGGTTCTGTCTTCAAGAGAACCTTCCTCAGAATCAGGGATCTTCCATCGTCTGCTCCTTCTGCTTCAACATTTATCTTCTGAGATTATGAAATGTGAGCTTCACCTCCTTCTTTCTTTTTCTCGGTACATTCCCAAGACATGTGTCATGTCTTTCCACATGCATAACATCTTATCTCTCCTCCTCTGCTTCTTCCTCTTCCTCTAGAAGAATTTCTTCCACCACTTTGTCACCCTTGGGAACTTCCTCCTCTTTCTGAGTGATTGTGTGGTTTCTTAGTCTCATTCTTATTTTTATGTGCCTTATCATGGTCTACTCCCTTACCTTTGTTTGGGCTTCTGCCTCTACTTCGTTAACTCTATTTTCTGGCCAAATTTTCCTTTGCCTTCAGAGCAATCTGATAAGCGTCCTCTACTATCCTTACTGACTTCATGTTGATATCATCCTAGATTTCATATCTCAAGCCATTTATGTATCTGGAAAAGTTTTCTTCATCTTTCTGTCTTTTTCCAGTCCTTATATTCAGCGTGTAGAACTCCTCTGTGTACTCTTTCACCGTCATACCCTTCTGTCTCAGGTTCTGCAACTTCCTGAACATATTTATCTGATAATATTTGGGTATGAATTTAGCCTTCATATTGGCTACCATTATGTCCCAATTAATTATCTTATGTTTTACTTTTCTTCTCCTCTCAGGCTGCAGTTCATCCCACCACAATGCTGCATGTCCTTTTAACCTGGTGACAACATGTCTCACCTTCTTCTTCTCATTGACATCTTCATAGTCGAAATATCTGTCCATGGATCTTATCCAATCCAACAATTCTTCAACATCCAAGTTGCCTTCATACATTGGTATGTCTATCTTTGCTCTAGCTCCCAATTTAACAAGTGCTCTTAGCAAGTGCTCCTTGGAAACATTTTCCCCTATAGCTTCTTCAACTTCTATTTCCTCACTTTTTGCATCATTGATGTCCCTAGCATCAGGTGCTCTCCTCTGCGCTGCTTCCATCGCCTCTAATATTGCATGAAGCTCTCTCATTTATATCTCTATAGTGCGATTGGCTATAGTTGGCTCCACACGTTTCCTCGATGGCATTGTGCTGACTGTTTCTCATACAGAGAGTACAACTTTGAGCTCTTTTTAACTACCTGAAAACAATTTCAGGCTATGATACCACTTGATGCAGAACCCCCTTCTCTCCTTAGGGCTGCATGACCTCCCAGTCAAGGATCTTCAATCTCTTAGCTGGATTATCTCCTTGAGACCTTGTTGGCCCTTAATTGAATTAACATAGGCCCTTTATCACCTTAGGTGTAGGTCATATGGAACCTGCAGACCATTTCTTCAGTGCTTCTTAATCTTTGAAATTTCGGGCATTAGCTCCATTTTGCTAGCCCCTCTCCCCAAGTGACCTCAGGATATGACCCAGGGCTTAACCTCTTGGGTGCTTCAAACTTTGGATCTCGATTGATTTAGCAGCAACCACAACACTGTTCCCAGAATCGTCGAACCGTGAACTCTCCCAAACAGATCTACGGTCCTCATTCCTATCTCAGCCAACGGTTGTTATCCATTCGTTCTTAGGCCTCTGGGGATTTGGAATGCCTCAACCCTCCTTATCCCCAAAGTATTCCATACTCGCAACCTCCGATCAAGCACCATGTGTCCACCCAAATCAACGCTCAAGTCCAGTTCGGGACCTCGACGTTCGGGCGTTTCCGGATGTTCTATCCTTGGTTCCTTCCGAAGGGATCTTCCTTTGAAATTCATGGATATTCGCCACATATCCTTGACACAAACAACGGCTCGGATCTACTTCTCACTTCGTGATTTCACAAATATCTCTATTTGCTTGGCGCAAATTCTCCGAAGTTGTTATTTCCCAAACTCGCTTATCCACTGCCACGTCTCAGCCTTCCCACCAATGACTAGGATCTCTTCGTGGCTACGAACTTCGATGTTTTTCACCCTTAGACACTCCAAATCCTCTAGTTCACGAATGTCTGAAGGGACCCATGGCTAACCACCGCACAACTTCTCCCAGATATGACAGTCTCGAATGATTTCGCTTCTCTGGATAGATCTTGATCGTTTATCTTGTAAAACATTAAAAGCTCCTCCTTAATGAAGGATTTCTCCCGCCAACTCCTTTGTACTTGTCCTTTCTTCGAGGTTTGAACTCCTTAAAGGGTTTCTTCGACACTTAGTCAAATTTTTGGATCTGTGCACGCCTTGCAATAGATTCTTACACAATACTTAGCTTCTTGCGTGTGACTGTGCACACCTTGTAGTAGTCTCTTTGCACTCCTTGCAAATGGAAGTTTCACGTTATCTCTTCTGAGATTCTGAGTCAAAACAGACTCTGTCAACGCACTCCTTACGGACTGTATGCACACCTTGCATGAGCTCAGCGAAGAAAAATAATTGAAACTTATCCAAACACTTCACAATTTCATATACTCAATAACATAACTCATTCATTCATGAAAACAAAAAATAACAGGGAACTGTAAAAAATAGCAACACCATGCATTGGATCAATTTTCCTCTGTTATATTCATTCAAATGTAAATGGCTACAAATATGATAAAAAAACAACTAAAATTGAGCAACAACTAAATCAAAACAATCTCCTACTAATTTTCCGTAGCCTCATTTGAGCATACAATACCTCTATTTATCCCAAAGGGCTCCTAGGGTTCCCTCCGATTACTCATTGTCTCGAAGAAGAGAAGATTCCCAAAAAAAAATAGCTACCCCTTAAGTTACGTTACATTAAAGTTTGAGAGTGAAACTCCCAGATCTCACTGATCATGTTTGCTTCCAAGCCATTTTGATCTTCTTAAAAGTATTCGCTCAAAAACAATTGACAGGAAACGCCAGTGTTTAAGATTCCAAAATAATTCAAAAGGAGGGTTATGGCGCTGAGTTGTCTCTCCATGTGTGCTTTGCTGACGATGATCTTGCATCATGGATCTTGGTGGATGATGATTGGGAAGCCAAAATATTTAATTATTTCACTCATTTTCTAAGGGGTAGAATATCTTAGTTTCTATAGTCTCTTCATGTTTCACATGAAAAGAATGATAATAATTTCAATAAATACATTATACTCTCCAATATCTCCATGCATGTGGGATATGTATTTTAGACAAGTCCAAATTTTAGTGGAGAAGGGGAAATTAAGATCAAGGGCCAGGATTGACCCATGAAAACTTATTAACGACTATTGAGTCTTGATGTTCCGAAGGCCATATCTTGAGATTTAGGTGACAGATTTAGGAAAACAATACCCCATTGGAAATATAATTTTACAAGGAATATGATGGATTGGGTCTCAAGGGCTGGAATTGGCCATAAGTTTCTCATAAATTGAAAGAAAATCCAACTATATTTTTATGCTTTACTGATAAATATGTTTGGTACCTTGACTTCACGAGCTCATATCTTGAGATACAGAAATCGAAATATCGCTCAACAAGACTCATTGGAAATATGAGATGATAAATATTACATATAAATTGGTTTCCATGGATGAACAAGTAAATATATTTTCCATAAAATTGAAATACAGTCCTCTCTATAAAAAGGAATCCAGTTAAATTTTCAAAATAAAAGTTTATTTAAAAACTTTTATTAAAGACAAAAAGCGTCCACGTCAAGACGCGAATGTAAATGATACAAATTCATTAATGTGACTTTATTGATGCATTAATTAAAGTAGTTATTCCAAGAAAGAGAAATCCCTAACTACTCAAGAAGTTAGAAGAGTAGGTTTTTAAAAAAGCAAGAAAGGGCTTCATCAAGGGGTTAGAGAGAGAAGGTTGCATTATTAGAGAAAAATATTAGAAAAAAATAGTCCAACCATCAAAATGAAGCCAAGCTTATGATCAACAAACAAAGATCTCCATCTTCTCCATTCTTCTTCTTCTTCTACACCAACTTCTCAAGGCTTTTTGTTCATATTTCTGAACTGAGCAGTGTTTCTTCTGTATTATTCCAAGAATTTTCTTATATGATCATGGAGTATTTATAACTATATATTTGACTATCGGATGTAAGCAAAATTGTCTATTGGATTCATGGGAATTTAGTCCTTGTTTGACAAGCTTTGTTTCTAAGTCACTAGTCAATTGGTCTGCAAAGATTTTGTGTGTTGTTGAATATATTTTATGAATAAAATGCCAGAGAGAACTAATTTGGGGTTTTAATTTAATGATTTCTCAGATATTGGGATATATGAGGATGAAATTTTTGAAGTATTCCTATCCAATTATTTCAAGTTATGAATGAATAACTCATTTAAAGTTCTTTGAGATGATCACAACTATTCTCTTTTTTTTCTTGTGAGAAGATAGGGATGTATCCTCTACTTGTATGTGATTTAGAGGGTTGTATAAATGATATTGAGTGTATTTTGTTTTGATATTGAAGCCTTCCTTAAATATTTTAATTTTTAAGAAGCTATTTGTTGCACATAAAGATCAGATTTGGTTATCAAGAACCATTCCATGCACAAATCAAAGAAATAAAGATATGAGGTTTGTTGTCTAGCATTCTCCCTAATCCAAGATATTCAAGATATATATTTTATCCAAAGAGAAGTACCACCTCTATAAAAATGCAGGGGGATTCATATCCTCGTGAGGTTGTTGTTTTGATCTTAACCGATTCAAACATTAACACTTTTATACAAAAAGGGGCACAAATGTAGCCTCCATAAGCATTAACAGAGCTCTAATTAAACTAACTTGGCTGATTAGTATCAAAAAAATCATAATGGCATAATATGATAATCAAAATATAATCATAATTCCATTAAGTGAAAATCAAAGTCATAAGCCCCTGATCTCAAAAATAAACACTTAAATCATGCAACAATGTGATATAGGAACCAAAAAATGGGTTGAGGCTTGTCTCAATCATTGGTAGTTGAATGCCAACCAATCTCATCAAAATACCCACAATGGCATAATACGATAATCAATATTTAATAAAAATATAAGCATAAGTCCATGAAGTGAAAATCAAGGTCATAAGCCCCTCATCTCAAGAATAAACACATAAATCATGCAACAATATGATGTAGGAATCGAACAATGGGTTGAGGCTCATCTCAATCATTAGTATTTGACCACCAACCAATCCAAAAGAACTCAATCTCCACAACAACAAGTTCACATCCATCATTTCTAGGTTCGATTGTCTTGGTCATCTCTAAAATGGTTAGGCCCAATGTTGATAATTTTTCATTCCGGGTAGCGAGTGAGGGACAATTGTGTCTTTGTTCCATCCTCTCTCTTACATTTGATTTGAAATTTCGCAAGGTATTGGAATGATATGTGTGGGAAATTGAAGGGTCAACAATTAAAACTAGTAGTAAATCGAGGTCACCCTTAGCCTATTTATAGAGTTTGGTTAACAACTTTGGGGGTTAATGACTAATGACTAGGGTGTTGGTTGGCAAGGTTAGTGATCTTGAGTTAGAGAAAATGGTTATTTTGTAGGACATGAAGGAGTTGGGTAACCCTATAGGTTTTTATCTTGTATAATGGTATTATTCTAGTATGCCTTTGTATCAATCCGATTAGGGAACTCACAGATTGTGTGTGCCTATAAGTCATAGGAATTTTCTAAACACTCCAACTCATAGGTAACCACACTACAACATCTACACAAATCTCAGTTACATTGATAGATAACTAACTCGATAGAATGTTATTTTATTTTTTAGTTAATCAATAATCATGCATAATTGATGGTTGGATTTGGTGGTCTTTGATATTCTTAGATTGCTCATGGTTATGATTGGATTACTAATATATTGATATGGATTAAACTTAGGGTGCACATTTAGGATATGTGTTGGATTGATTATGATCATGTGGTTTGCTTAATTTCCTTCCGTCGGGATTGATCTCAATTTAAATATGGGTTGTAATATTAGTTGAATCCCTATGGTGTCTTAAGTTCTATTTTTAAATGAAGGTGGCTAAACCTTGTATTGGGGGCAGTGAAAAGTGGTGTTAGAGAATTTGAGTATGACACCCATCAATATTTCGGATTGATAATATCAATAATTGAGAAGCATTGTTGAAGTAAGTATCATGCCTCAGTGTCATATAATTAGTTTCTTTTGCTCCCATAAGAGATTCTAGAGTACACTAGATTTAGTTAAAATGTAGTCTTTATTATCCTTGTTGAAGGCATGGGTATCTTGCATTTGATATTGTGTTGTTTTTTTGTTAGTTCATATTTGAACAAAATTATATTTTTGATTATTGAAAGTTTTAATGTGATTATCAAATAAATAAACTTATTAAATTCTATATTAAAACAAATAATTGTTTTATCGCATATATAATTGGATAAGAGTGAAAGAAAGACTATATAATGTCTTATTCTAAATTATTTTTAAATAAATAAAAATGCATCCCATCACAAAGATTAGATTTTATTTTGGTGGTAGGTGTAGGCTGCCAAAAGCCTGATGGGTTAGTGTGGATGTGCGTTTTGGTTATAATGCAAGAGGTCTTGAGGTCAAGTTCCTGGAAAACTAAATTGTTGATATTGTTGGGCCTCACTCGATGTCCCCATCGGGTTAGGCATATTAATTAAGGCCAACGGTTTACCCTGTTTACCATCCACGAAATATGGGGAAGTACTCAGACGGTTTCCCAGAATTTCTTCCATTGGAAAAAAATGGTGTAGGTTGTCAATAATCATTAAACATAATATGGACTAGTTGGCAATTTAGATTACTATTAATGTTTAATTTAATGTACCATATATGTGGATACTATGTTACACACCCGACTCACTAGTGGAGAAATTCCTAAGGGAGGGTAGGGCCACTACTTAAAGAGAAATCATCTCTCTCTCTTCCTATAAATATGGTTATGATGATGATTGTCCAATGAGACCAACTTTGATTTAGCAAACCTTAATAAATTTGATAATTAATTAATTTGATTTAACATTTTTTTTATGATTGAAAATATTGCATAGAAACTTTCCTAGCTCTCTTTGTTTTTCATGAAGAGGGATAAGTGTGTATAATAACAAGGAGAGATATGTGTGGATAAAATTCCCAAATACATGATAAAATTCATTCAACCAGACAATATTAGACTAGTGTAATCCTCCTATCTTCAAATTTTACTTATGGGTCCATCCAATCTTGATGATTTCTAAAAACTTATTCAATTTGAAGTCCTAAAAACATGAAAGAAGGTGGCTCCATTGATAGTTGAACAAAGAAATCATCCCTACAGTGGCATTAGTCATCTTCATTGGAAGATAACCAATGCTTATTGTTTTGTTGGTTTTGTCACTTGGGTGAGAAAAACAACAACACTTGCATGTTTAAATGAGCTTGCTAAACAAGACAAAAGTTTGTGAGTGGGTTAGATAAGCCAAACACATGTAAAAAAAAAGAAATACAGCTAAAAACAACTAAGAAATAAATGTTAGAAAGCTTGAGAAACTTAGAACCATGAAAATCAAACAATGACCAACATATTTCTACCAATGGATCAATAGATTAGTAGGAAAAACATCGTAGAGAAAGGAAGCGACTTATGAGTTTCCTCTTCCTCCTTGGGAGTGCTCTTGAGTTCCCTAATTGAGAGATCTTCACTCTTTACAATGGAAGAAATGGAAAATGGTGAAGAAAAAAAATGCCTATTCCCTCAAGAGGTGAGTGGAATGGCCTATTGCAATGGTGCCTGAAGGCTTCAAAGAGAAAAGAGGATTCTCGAAGAAGAATTCTTGCAACATAACAACCTTGAACATCTTATTTTCTTAGAACACCCATGGCTCTTATTTATAGCATCCATACATGGAAAAATGTAATTGGTTCATAGTGTGAACAGGGGGCCATTTAGGGCACCCTCTAGCCCTTGACGAGCCTCCAAGATAGATTTCGCTCAGATATGAGTGTCAAATCGTGTTGGGGGTCAGACTAGAAGTGGTTGAGGGGCCGACAAAATCCATAAATGGGTCGTTCATAGAAGTGTGTGGCTTTCATCATAGACAGGTCACGCATTTTACGCATAGTTCACGTTGAGGGTTATGTTGGCCCGTGCATGTTGCGCGCTTCCTTTGGTGAATTTGTGCACTTTAATTTTTTGAACCAATTGTATAGTTTTTGCCTTCTTGATGGATTTTTTGGTGTTGTATGTGGAATAATGGTTGATGGAATTGATGTTTTCTTTAACCATTTGTGTGCAATGTTGCGGATGATTTTTTAGTGATAATAGATGCCCCCTGATGTGTGAGGTTATGAGCATACATATAGACAAAATACATCAATGTTTATTTTACTAAGAGTGCCATTGTAATGAAGAGTGAAGAGAGGAACTGCAAGAGTGATCCACCAGAGGGAGAGGGAAAACTATGGGAGCCAAACCGTTCTCTAGGAAAAAAATAAATCTGTGTACAAACGAGGCAGGTATGCCCCATGCTTGTGTCATGAAACTATAGTTCCCTCAGGGGCGGTTGATAATGGAAGATGACAGTTCTGAATGGTAAATGGGATCTGAAGTGAGTCAAGGACGATTGTAAGAATTTTCGATGACTCGTAGGCATTGATGGCCTAACAAATTTAGAGGTCTCTGACTGGTATGAAACAACTGCAATAGTCGCATAGTAAGACACACCGTAACATGGGAGTTTGATGAAGTCGAATGTTATGGGGGTCAATGGAATCAGAAAGTAATTATGATTCTCTCTGTGTCGTCTGAGACTCCTCATTGAAAAGGTAATGAGAGTCAAGATATTGTCGCCTTTATGGAAATTGTGTTGATGTCGACAGAAAGGGAGGCGTGACGCCAAGAAGTGAAGGGATTCTTGAAATCCACGGAGTAAGAGGTGATATCAGGTACTGACGGGTAACATGAACGAAGTCAAGATGTTCTGGGACTCAAGACTTCCCTTGATTGGGGAATTTTATAAGGATGACTGGCAATAATCGAAAAACTAGATCTAGTGTGAGGGGGATGACTAGATATGGGGTTAAATTGGGTCAGAGGCTAACAAAGTGGACAAACTCAGAGATCATGGGTATATGGACTTGGGATACTCAGGGTCCTTGAACGATGTTGGAATGAAAAAAAGGGTGGATGCCCCAACCAAGGGCGACATGGGTTGCTTTGCCAGGAAAAATAAGGCTATCAATGATGACGAAGAAAAGGCTATGTATATGTTGAAAACAAAGGCTTTTTACAATTACCAAAGAAATAAAGAATAATTGGGGTTGAGTATACAAATACAGAAACTGGTGCCCTAGTGAAACATGGCTTGGCCTGTAAGGGCACAAGTTTTTGAAAGAGAACTGGTGGAGGGTGGGGGCCCCATGGGTGGGTTTTTGTATTAGGTAAATGGATGGAGGAAAATCTGCAGAAGGGAAAACTGATGATGGATGAGATGGATGGCTAATGAAACTACAAAGGTGCAGTCAATAGAACCGAGATGATATGATCTGGGAGTCCATTGGGAACGTTAGCAATATGATGAGAAGAAGTATGGGTTTCATTCTCAAAAATGCAAAAGGATATCGGGACTCACATCCCTAGGAGGTGAAATCAGCATGAGTGTCAAGTTTCTGGGAGGGAATATGAATGGGAAAACTCATGTGGGTGAGAGTGTTATCGGATGAAAGTACCAAAATGTGGTAGAGGTGAAGATACTGAAGACCCGAATGTAGGAACCCTAAAGGTAAATGTTAGAGGGTTTGACTAGGATATGAAATTGATTTACAGAGGGAATAATTACACGTCAGTGTCAAACATATACCTGAAGGGGTTGCGACGTTTTGATGAACAAGTACCTGCACACATGAAAACCAAATACCTGACGCAAACAATATCTGATGATAAAGAACATATAGCAGCTATTTAATAAAACTGAAAGTGAGCATGTGTACCTGAATGTGACGTGAGAAAAATGCTCCCCTGGGGCCTTATGTAGATGGTGAACCGAGGAATGTGAATGTGTATATGGCGGGATTAGAATCCTGTGGCTGAGAACCGATCGGAAAACTAAGGCTCAGGGCTCCTGTAACAGAGTGTGGAAGTTGGGAAAAAGGAGCTATATATGGCTGGTGGGCCCACAATGCCACCTCACTTGTACATGTCACCGTTGTTGAGCTGACGAGATAGATGTGAGGCTTTTTTGAGATTGCGAGAGTGTGAGGCTACTGATCCGAGAGTGGTGAGAGACAAGTTAGTGGTCCTAACATCCTACACTTTGTGAATTTCCTAGTTTGTAGGTAGGGGTTGTATGGAGGGTCGTACAGGGGTTTTTTAGGGTAGGGGCCCACCAACGCACGGGAAAAGGAGGAATACCCGCGCATATGTGTGTGGGTATTACTTTGTTTCCCACACATAATGTGTGGCTATGCTTGACACAACCACGCATGTGGGTGCGAGGTTTGGGTAAACAGGCATGCAAGAGATGTGTGCATGTCTGAATGATATATGTGCACTCATGCACATCTGTTTCTCAGACAGATGTGCATGATTGTGCAGTTGTGCAAAGAACAAGTGTGTGTCTATCTGGGTAAAAGTCGTGCACTGTGGGAAAGGCTAAGGGTTTTTTATTTTTGATATTTTTATGCTTTTTGTTGGTTGATGAGGCTGATCAAATGTTGATGTGTGGATGCAGGTGATCAACAGAGTATACAACACCATGTCGGTCCATTGGAGAGATCATGACTGGGACGGGTTACAGGAGGCGGTGAGAGCACATATAGGTGTGTGGAGACACTTGATAGCCTGCGGGTTGCTCAAGTTATTCTATTGTCCCTTGATACGATCACATGAGTTTCTGCTACAGTATCTGATCGGGATGTGGAGCATTGATCTGCAATGCTTAATTGTTAGAGGGGAGTATCTCACATTATGTGCCACAAAGGATGTGTATTTATTGACGGGGCTCCCATTCTGTGGGATGGCCCTGCCTATTGGGCCCCATCTACCTGGAGATGATCGAGTGGAGACCATGCGGCTCATCATTGTACTGGGTCGAACCCTATGTCAAGTTCAATCATCCGCATCGAGGCCATTGATGACCTCCTTACTGACTGTATTGCGGTGATGGTGGTGAGGATATACGGATCCTTGGGTACTCAACAGATCACTAGTGGTTAGCTGAGGGTAGTAGAGCAAGCCCTAGATGGGGACTTGTTTGCATGGGGTGTGCTTATGCACACCAAGATGATGGGATAGTTGAACCGGTGTCGGCGAGCCGATTCCGGTGACTTTTCTTTTGGGTCCATTCTGGTGGCATGGTTTTTAGAGAGGGTGCCTCTGTTCTGCCCGAGGATCCTACTAGAAACCACAGGGTGATGAGAGCCATGACTGATGTGGTGGGCCCATGTGCTGGAATGACATGGAGGTGGGGAGGGTGGCCATTACTTCACGACCACGGTGGCTCGAGTTTGGTGAAAGATGCCACAGGTTATTTTGAGGTATCCATACATGGGTATGGACTATCATCATGACCCAGACATGGTGTTACCTCCTCGAGAGGACTAGGATCATCGATGTATGTGTTGTATTTTCTTATGTTTTGTGATTTTGATAGATAGCATTGATTATATATGTATATGGATGTTGACACTATCTCTGGTGTTGTTTTTCATATGTTGGTTCTTGAGGATGAGAGGATGCGGTCGTCGGGGAACCGGCTCTCCGAGGGCCGATTCGACAGGTGTCAATAGAGTCAAGGATTGGACATAGGCGGTGGTGAGATGACGTTGGTGCTAGACCAACGGGAGAGTCGCAGGGATATGCTGGGGTGACGCTTTGAGTGGGTTCTTGAGGGTGTGCCTGAGGGCATGTGGGCCCACATCTAGGACGAGGAGGTCGTGGAGCAATGCGTGGGAGCACTAGGAGAGTGGAAGACCCTAATCCGTCGAGCAAAAGTGGTAGGGGAAATGATGACTGGTTGGCTACCTCCTAGACCTGGAGGGCCCCCAGCTGGTGGGGAGCCTCTGACTAATAGAGGACTTGGGGAGGGAGCTCTGGGGGCACCGTGAGTGCCGATTTTTGTATGTATATGTGTTTATGGGCCCAATTTTTTGTATAGGGTATGAGATACCCATTTTTTGTACTCATAGGGGTGAGGGGACTCAGGATCCTACGGGCGATTATATATGTATTTTTATAAACACTGATGACCTTTTGATGATATATATATATATATATTGGATCATCCATGTCTCTCTGTGTTATGTTTTAATGTATGATGTCTTTTCTATGTGTTGTGATAAATGTATGATGCTATGTATAAAATGTTGTTTAATGTGATAAATGCCAATCTAATACTACGTTATCCATGTGATCTACTACTTGATTAAGTGTTCTTGGAATATGTATAAATGTGATGGAATCAAAGTTGCAATATAGGAGTCTAACTTGCAGGTATTTGTGAAAGAGGCAAGAATCGTGAACACGATATATGTTGTTGAGTTGCAGGACGACAAGCTGGGAATCTAAAAGAGTGCCAAGGTGATGAATGTGGCGATGATTGGCCTCGGCGAGGAGACCAATGACGATGTCATATTCAGCTTGGTTGTTGGTGGCTGAGCCCAAACATATGCCACTGAAGTGGAGCAGGACATGTGAGGGAGTATAGATGGTCCAAGCGATCGAAGAGAGATTTTGGGTCCAGTAGCTGGCACCATCAGCGTAACCAATGTGGTAGACTGAGGGATGATGCATCTGTCAATAACACAGGTGATAGATCAGACATCAGAAATGGTGGTATCAAAGAAGACTAAAAACTCTAGAAATGTGTACAAAGAAAAACCTAAGGTAGGAGGGCTACGCTCAGGCGTAAAACTTCTTTAAGTACAAATCATTGATAAGTAATTTGAGAGGATAGCCTTCTAGAGAGGCTAATATATAGGTGCCTTTAGTGAGGTAGTGTTGGACAATGAAAGGTCCATGCCATAATGACTCGAATTTCAAATGGTCGAGACTGTCGTGGGTGATATCATAGGCTAACACGATATCACCTTTCATTGAATGAGTGAAGGTTGACATGGCAGTCAAAGGTGGCTTTGGACCATTTTTTAGCTGCCTCATTGTGTTGTAATGAAGATCGACGATCTTCATAAAGCGATTCTAAGGTCAACAGGCACTGCTCCATTGGAGCAGTGTCAGGTAATAGCTCGATGGCATTGCATAATGTGGGGATTTCACACTCGATAGGAAGGGTGGCTTCGATCCCATGGACGAGGTGGAATGGTCTAAAATCGTTGGCAGTTTTGATTGTCGTGCGATAATCCCATGACACAGAAAACAAAATATGATGCCAATTGGTCTTATGTTTGTTGATGGTACGTTGTAGCATGGTTTTGAGGACTTTATTGACAACCTCGACCTATCCATTGGATTGAGGGTAGGATGGGGAGGAGAATTCATGGGAGAAGCCTAATTTTGAGGAGAGTTCTGCAAAGATCTCGTTCTCAAAATGTTTACCATGGTCGGACACTAACTGTTGTGGGACTCTGAACTAGGTAATGACATGGTTGAAGAAAAAAAACATTGTTGTGTCAGCAGTGTTGTTGAAAGTGGGCATGGATTCCACCCATTTGGTAAAGTAATCTACATCTATGAAAAATGTACTTGTGTCCATTACTGGATGGGGGATGACAAGTCATGAATTCTATGCCCCATTTACAAAAGGGGACAGTTGTGATGACTGGATGTAGAAGAGATGGTGGAGCTCGTGCTTTGTGTGCATAAATATGGCATTTGTCGCATCGCTTGACAGCGTGGATAGCATGGATGAAGTCATGGAACAAAGTGGGACAGAAGTACCCTGCTCAAATGATTTTTTGGGCGGTGTAAATACTTGAGAGGTGGCCACCACAAGCACCATTGTGGCAATCATTCAATACCTTTTTAGCTTCGTCGATGGTAAGACATCGTCAAAGTATGGTGTCGATCCTGCTTCGGTCGATAATGTATCTCATGAGGATATATCGGGGGGCCTAATGATGAATGCGTCGATGATCATCTAGAGAGAGATGAGACCCAAAATTCTGTGTACGAAGGTAGATGAGGAGGTCGTCGTACCAGGGGTCATCAGAGGGGATGAGGAAGAGGTGTCCATCGAGGAAGTCCTCGTTGATGGGGGAAGCTTTGGCATCTGAGGGAAAAGTCATAATGAGTTCAGCTAGGACAAGAGATTTCTTGATTTTGGGAGTAGAGAACTTCAGATCATATTCCTAGAGGATAATGATCCATCGGGAAAATTTACCATTAATCTGTTGTCGACTAAGAAAGTACTGCATGGCATTGGAATCTGTGACAACCTTGGTGGTTCGAAGCAGAATATAGTGTCACAGTTTTTGGACTGTGAGGACAACTACTAAGGCGAGTTTCTCATCATGATTGTATTTCAAGGGTGGACCTAATGTAGTAAATCACATGTTCACTCCCATCATCCCCTAATTGGACAAGGACTCCTACAACTGAGACAATCGAGGCTAATAAGTAGAGGATGTAATCACGATCATAGTCTAGGGGACTAATCAAAGGAGCATTGGATAAGGAATATTTTAAGTCATCAAAATTTGTTTGAGCATGATTGCCCCATCGAAATGGGATATCATGTCGCAGTAGGCTGAGGAAACCATGCATGCGAGTGGAGTAGTCTGGGACAAATTTGCATAAAAATTTGGCTTTTCCTTGTAGGATTTGTACTTGGCGCAAATTCCTAGGTGGGGGAATTTAAGTGATAGCTTGGACCTTGAGGGGGTCCATTATGATTTCGTGTTGGAAGATAATGAACCCAAGGAGGCGTACGACCATGACGCAAAAGATGTACTTGAGGGGATTCAAGTTGATATTGTACTGGTGACATCGTTGGAAAACGATGCGTAAGTCGTTTAAATGTTGAGTCCAATTTTTGGAACGAGCAGTGAGGTCATCCGAATAAGAAAGGATGATGCAAGAAAGATCATGGAAAACATAGGTCATGTCTCATTGAAACATAGCACCTGTGTTATTGAGTCCAAAAGGAATGACGCGATAAGTAAAGGTACCCCAGCGAGTAGTAAAAGCAGTTTTGTATTAATTTGTTGGATGGATTTGAATCTGGTTATAGCCGGAGAACACGTCCATAAAGAAAAGTGCCTCATGGCCAGCAAAATCATCGATGATTTGGTCTATGAAAGGGGTTGGGAAGTTGACTTTGGGACAAGCATGGTTGATATCGTGAAAATCTATGCAGACGCGAATCTTCGTATATTACTAGGAAAAAATGTCTCGGTATACCTGAAAGAGGGATTTGTAAGCAATGATCTCTTCAGAGGAGCATGCGGCACCAATGGTGATCTCTTCTACGATGCCTGGTTTGATCGAAATATCAATTTTTATTGTGGGGGAGATGTCGGCCATGTTTCCTTCTTCAAAAGCATCGAGGACAAGGATAGGGTTGTTGAACTAGTCAATTAAATCCTTGGTTTTGATTGCGTACAAAGAGGATTGGGTAGGAGGGTGAAAGGACTCTTGTGAGAGAGAAAGCACTTGATGATGAAGCACATTCCATGGGAAATCGGGGGTGGTTAGTTCCTCCAAGATATCTTCATCGCAGTGGAAAATGTGAGAAGACAGGGGATCTTGTACGATGGTAGGGGGAACCATCGATGGGTGAGTGTTATTGTCCTCAAGGGGTGAGGATGTCGAAGGCGTATCATGTATAGGGTGTGATGGTTCACTTGACATGAACTGAATGTCACGATATTGTGGATGGTACCTCATTCTCACGGAGATTGATGAAGAAACATAACGAATGTCAGTGATGTGAGCAGTAGTAGAGAGAGCTTGAGGGGGCTCAGGTAGGGATGTTTAGCGTACGATGGCTAATGTTTGGCGGAATTGAGATAGATCTAGGAAACTATGGGTGTAATGGCCATATTCTAAGCATATGGAATAAGCAAAATTGGTTTGTAACCATTTCTTGCATGCAGTTGAGGAATCTATAGTAGTGGATGAAGTACTAGGTGGAGTGGTAAGCAATGGGGTTGCTCGAGGGAGTTGGATAAGATTGCGCAGTTCAGGAAGAGTAGGAAATATGTTAGTGGGGTGTACTTCTCTTTCACATAAGGCACAAGGAGGTTTATCTCGAGGAGGGATCAGAGTTGTGGACTCATTCTTCCTTCGTCTTCCCCTAGTGGTGGTGTTTCCCCCAAGTGGGGGTGTCGGTGCTGTGGCAGGAGCCTATACTGGAATCTGCATCGATACTCCCTCTTCCTGAGGAGGGAGAGATGGTGTAGGAACCATGGTAGGTGGATGAAGATACCATACAGGGATGGAAAGCATCATGTTGAGAAGGGTGAGAGTAGCAACTACCTGTAATGCTTGGACTCTAGGGAGTGGGTAGAAGAAGGGGATTTGGGTAATGGCTTGGGGGACTATCTCCCAAGCTGAGAATTTCCCTTGGAGGGGGGGGGATCCAGGATAAGTGGTTCAGTGGTAATTTCAGGGAATTCCTGAGGTAGTAGTTCTTCAACTGGTGGAACTTCGATGTGGGGAGGGGCCTTCGTTGTAGGAGTAGTGTCTCTTTTATCAACTCCGTTAGAGGAAACTACACACACTTGCACTGAAATGGAAGGATATAGGAGAGGTGGTGCTCCATGGTAAGTTCCTAACAAGTGTGTGTCCTTGAATATTATCAAACCCATGTCAATGACCGAAAACACATCTGAGCTAGTGCATAAAAGAGGGAGGATATTATCAATGTTGGTGGAATGATTAAGCTCATAATGTGTAAGTTGGTCGATGGTGATGATTTTCCCGTTATGGGGGAACATCATCGTACGAAACACAAAAGAGGTGGTAAACTTAATAGCATACATGTAACTATGCCCAAACACGATGTTATAATCAAGTGGGGCATCGATAACCTCAATGTCAATCAGGATGGTTTTTCCCCCAAGCTCTATGGGGACATTTTGGAAGAGACCTTCAAGAGATGATGGTTGACCGTCGTAAGCTCTAAGAGTGATGGCATATGGTACTAACTTAGGTGAGTCGATTTTTTTCCATACGAATTTGGACATGATGCATGTGCATGCACCTTGATCAATGATACATCGATGAACCGTGATGTTCCGAATCTTAACTGGTATCTGAAAAGATACCAGGGTGGGGAGGCATGGTTCCCCATTATCTAGATCAAATGTGATGAGTCGAGTATCAGTTGGGTCGACTAAACCCAAGGTGGAAAGCAAGGATTTTTGCTGAGAGGAATAGGTTTAGAGGACCTCCAATAAATACATGGTTGCAAGAGACTATGCTAAGTCGTCAATCAAATTATAGTTAAGGGATTCCCTAGCATGAGGGTTGTGTACATTCCGTCATAGAGGTACGCGGGGTATACGAGGATTGGGTTCAGTGTTAGGGAATGAAATCATCAATGGTTGTCCGACTGTATCGGGAGTTGTCCCTGATGTGGTTGGGGTGGAGTCGGGAGGGGCTCCATATTGGCAATCGTGAGTTTGCAAAATAATCTCCTCTTCGTTGGTAAGGAGGATGTTGTGATTGGTCATATTTTTGAGTTGATTGGGACCTGGATTTTAAAATTGCCCCATTAGTGGTGGGGCATCAATGACCTCTTTTTGGGTAATCATCACACCTTAATGCGGAATAGGGTTTTGCAATACTGTTAAAGGTGGTGGTTAAAAATAATGTTGTGGGGCCTGCTGGGGGCAGGCGGTGCTGGAGGTTATTGATTGTTCATGGATGCTTTCATCTATTTGAAATAGTCAATTTGGGGGAAATGGTGAGTATAATGTTCATACTCTCCACATAGAGCGCAAGGGAAGTTTTTTCTAAGGTTATTGGTCCTTCCTTTTCATGGTTGATTGTTATTGTTTCCCCCTTGGGAGTTTTGGTTTCCTTGATTATGGTTTCCCCCAGCGGGTTGATTTAGTTGGGGGTTATTTCCTCTTGGACCTAGGTTATTGTTCTTTCAGTTTTTTCCTTTCTTCTTGGCATTATTTGGTGGGTGAGTCATATTTTTCGTATTCAATTATTCAAAATTCTGAACTTGTTGAATGGGAGAGGGCTAAACAAAATTAACACCGACATGCAATTATCTTGGTTGAGGAGAAACTTGTTGGGGGGGACCAAGAAATGGAAAATATGGATTGTTTTGTGGAGATGATCCATAGTTAGTGTAGGAAGTTGAGGTACTTCCACCACTATTGGGGTTATATGAAGGGGTTGGGGGTAAACTTGTACTTGGTTGAGAGACCGAATGCATCATCGGTATCGGTGGGGGTTCCCCCAACGGTTGAGATGGAACAACATGATATCATTGTTGGTGAGGGGGAGGAGGGTAATAAGATGTCTCTCCATACGGGTGTGGATATTGTTTTTCCCCATAAGGAGATGATGAGTGGCTTTAAGGGTTGCGGTGTGTCATAGAACCAATCAACCTATCCGCAGCATGAGAAGCCCCAGGTTTGTCCTGTAAAAATGGTAGGGGTCTAGGTGCATCAAGAAATATTGTGTACAAGTAACCTGATTGAGCATATATGAGGTCAAATTGTTGGGCCTTGTTGATGGCCTCCTCTTCTAATTGAGTAAAAGTGAATGCTACATATTTGGAAATCGCAGAGACGAGTGATTTAAGAAACCAATCAAGATGTTGTTCTTTGTTGGTTTCTGCTTTACACAAACTACGCCATCGACACCATTCATGGATGTGGTCGGCAATATGGATAACAGTGGTTTGTTTGAAATCGGAGAGAAGTTCTAAGCCAATGTCATGACGAAGTAGTAGTTGGAAAAAGGACAAAAAGGCCTTGGCCAATGATTCAAAGGTTGCATGGGACCCTGATTTTTTGTCCACACACTGTTTGGTTGATAAACCGGTGAGAGTCCTTTGGAATAAACTTAAGTGGGTGGAATAATCCATGATGTTGTTTGAAGAGCACCATAAGTGGAAGGTCATAACATCATTGGCGAGATCTTCCCCGGGTTTTCCTTCAAACTTTGGAATGTCTAAAATTAACTTGGTAGGCATATTGGTCTAAGTAGCATCATGAAAAATGGGATCATTCGTGAGTTTGGTTAAATTAGGAATGTTGAGGGATGCCAAGTATGGCATAGGGAGATTTGGTGGAGGATTAGATCCAGCCATCGTGTGTGTAGGTAATGGACTAATGGACCTATCCCTTGAGAGGGATTTAGTGGGTGTGTACTTCTTCCTTGAGAAGAAGTTTGAATCTCGCCTCCTTGTGAAGGAGAACCAATAGATGGATGACCTTGGGTGCTTGACCCAAGCAAAGTGGAACCAAGTAAAGTGGATCCCAAAACAGTAGCACTCACGGGGGTGTGAGATGGTTGAGCTGGTGAGTTGGAAATACTAGGGACTCCTCCTCGAATAGGAGGGATATTTCGCAAGCGTCTGGAATGACATAGATTATGTGGTTCCCCTATGGTTTATGACTAGCAAAGTGAATGTGTGCAAATGGTGATAAGAGAATTAAATGAACAAGTGATTTTACAATTTGGATCTTCACAACATATTATAACTCACAATGGCATGTAATCAAATGAACATCATACATACATCATTTATAAAATAAATGAGCATGTGGATAGGTGGATTTTGTCTGTGTGGGGGAACAACAACAAGAAAATAAGAGCTCGTGTCTTAAAAGACCCGTCATCCTTCCTCTAGATTGAGCATTGAACCTTCCAAGAGCACTCAGTAGTGGGGTCTGAAGCCACTAGAAGAGGAACTAGTGAAGGTTGAAGTAGTTAGTTATAATGAGGGTTAGAAGGTGCATATCCTGAAAGAGCTGGCGATATTTCCCAATAGCCACACAAAATCCGACCAAGGTGTGATTGCAGCCCACAACCGCCACCTGTGTAGATATCCTAAGTTTGGTCACTAAGTACCTCATTCAAAGTGTGGCATTTATATTTTTGGCCTTAGAAATGGGTTGGATGCCCTCACAAGAGTTGGGTGACTCAAGGAGGGATGCGAAGAACAACCGGACTTCGACCTTTGACCCTTCACAGGTATCTCCCTGCCTTATGGTGTAGGAACATTTGACTTGGAGGATTTAAAAGTTCTCTATTTCTAAACTTCTATTGTTTGAAAATGTGAGAACTTGATAACAGGGGGTTATTTGGATGCCTATCCCTCGAGATCCTACTTAGACTAAAAAATTCTTTTGGAACCCCCTGTGGAAGAAAATTTAGTGCGTTTGATAGAAAAATTTAGATGTGGTGGGCTGAGAGATTGAGGGTGTGGACCAATCTCGTTTGACATAAATGGGTGTGGATAATTTCCAAAGAAGTAGTGGATCTTTCATAATTCCTTTGAGAAAATCCTACTTCGACCTCCACTATTCTAATAGAAATTATGTGTGTGAGGAGTGGCTTTGTGTGAAAGAAAGTGAAAAGTGTGCAAAGATTTTAATAAGTTAAGTGTGATATTGCAACATGTGGACTTCCTGTGGTCCTTACAAATCTTCTTTACCTAGATTACTATATGTCTTTGGTACAACCTTGCAGAATATTTAAATCCCTAAAGAACTAGCAATGTGGACATGTGGATCCTTTACAAATCCTTTAAACTCCCTAGAATGTTGTTTACACTAAGAAAGCTATTGAAAACTATCCTAGATTGCAAACACGTGGGCATGTATGGGCCCGTTACTTTGATCTTTAAACGTCCCTAGATTGTGATCTAAACTAAGAAAGCATTTAGAAACTATCTTAAGATTGCAACATGTGGGCATGTATGGGCCCTTACAAAACTTTAAGATGATTTCCAAAACTAAAGAGGAACCTTAGGGGGGCTTTGTCCTCTCCTAAATATTTTGTTAAGGGAGATGAAACTTCCTTTCAACCATCTTTTTGATTCCCAAGATCACACTAGGGTGTGAGGAAACATCATACTTGAGGGTCAAAATTGGTTTCTAGTCCCAATTTAAGTGATTGTGTATGTAAATAAATAACTTCAACTTAAAATTTTACAAGCCAAATAATCTATCCATGTGGCAACAAATAAAAAGAGGAGAATAGTGATTCTTTTTACCCCTAAGTTCCTATGTTATCTAACCTTTTCTTATGGGAAATGATTCTAAGTGGAATTTAGTTTCCTTACAAAGTGCAGGAAAATAAAAATATGAAGGCTAGGGGCCCTCAAACCATGCATAAAAACCCTTACAATTTTGAAAAACTAGACTTATGTTTCGGTTGCAGTTCTAACAAGCACGTAGAGGGTGAACAATGCACAGAGTAATGAATCATGTGGCGTGCACAATGCGCATCCGTGGGCCAAAAAATCCGCGCACTTCCTGTCATGCGTCGAGGAAGAAATTTCCAAGTGGAATACTCCTTCCTCAGCTCTGAATTTTGACTTTGGCAGGTTGGGCTAGGCTGATTTTGGTACTTGCAAGTCAAAACAATCAAAATGAAGTGCTCTCAAGGCTCAAATAGGGAGGAATTTGATATCGATCCCCAGTATGGTCGCCAATCCTTTTTATTGGTTTTGTCACTTGGGTGAGTGAAACAACAACACTTGCATGTTTAGATGAGCCTACTAAACAAGACACAAGTTTGTGAGTGGTTTAGATAATCCAAACACATGTGAAAACAAAGAAATACAACTAAAAACAACTAAGAAATAAATGTTAGAAATATTGAGAAACTTCGAACCATGAAAATCAAACAATAACCAACATATTTCTACCAATGGATCAATAGATTAGTATGCAAAACACCGTAGAGAAAGGCAAGGAATTATGAGTCCCCTCTTCCTCCTTGGGAGGGCTCTTGAGTTCCGTAATTGAGAGCTCTTCACTCTTTACAATGGAAGAAATGGAAAGTGGTGAAGAAAAACAATGCTTATTCCCTCAAGAGGTGAGTGGAATGGCTTATTACAATGGTGCTTGAAGGATTCAAAGAGAAAAGAGGATTCTCAAAGAAGAATTATTGCAGCATAACAATACCTTGAAGATCTTATTTTCTTAGCACACCCATGGCTCTTATTTATAGCATCCATACATGGGAAAATGTAATTGGTTCATAGTGTGAACAAGGGGCCTTTTAGGGCACCCTCTATCCCTTGACCAGCCTCCAAGCTAGATTTCGCTCAGATATGAGTGTCAAATCATGTTGGGGGTCAGACTAGAAGTGGTTGAGGATCCGACAAGATTCATAAATGTGTCGTTCATAGAAGTGTGTGGCTTTTGTCGTAGACAGTCGTGCATTTTGCGCATAGTGCGCATTGAGGGCTATGTTGGCCTGCACATGCTGCGCACTGTCTGCTCGCTTCCTTTGGTGAATTTGCACACTTTAATTTTTTGACCCAATTGTATAGTTTTTTTCCTTCTAGATGATTTTTTTGGTGTTGTAGGTGGACTAACGGCTGCTAGCATTGATTTTTTCTTTAACCATTTGTGTGCAATTTTGCAGACGATTTTTCAGTGATAACAATTATGGCAAGGTTTCCTTCATGATCCTAAGCCATAAAATCAACTAGGAGCTCAAGTTCAGTGCAGCCCCACTCCATGTCAAACTCACACCCATATAGTAGTAGAACCACCCTCATGGGACCTAGGAAAGGAGTCACCACGATAGGTCAACATACTCCATAAATTATTGGAAGTGGAAATTGATGAACAAGTTAAGTGTATCACAATAAAATTTGGTTGACAAATTTCTCTTTGTATTATTGCACAAACTTGAAATAAATTAACAAGGTTTAAAAAATGATTATAGTCATTGCCTTCATGTTCCATTCTTTGGTATTATTCATGTTCAATTATGCAAATTGAATTGCACTATACACGTAAGCAGTGTTGAAATTTGGCACTCACCCTTTCCTGTCAAACACAAAATTTGTGATGGTTGGATATTTTTGCCTCCCTTCAATTTATGTTCACACAAATTGCTTGACTATCAATTTTAAGTTGACAACTTTGGGACGATGTACCAATGTATTTGTAATGATAACATAAAAAATATTGTGGTGTTGTTTATTAGAAAAAGAGAAGATTAAAAGAAGAAATGACAGATTATACTAACATACAGACCAAAAATGATAGATTATAATAGAAATAGTCAATTGTAGAAGAACCAGAATACCACAAATAGAAATACCTTTATTGATAAAAGCAATGTTCACTTTCCTTTTTGAGGGGGAACCTCTAGATGAGTAGAGCTCCAATTACAATATGCTTCACAAGACATCCCATTACCTCGCTTCTAATGCATTATCTAGTATTTATCTAACCTCCTAGGAAATTTATAGTGAAGCAACTTTCTAGTAGGTAGAACCTTCTAATAAGCCTTTTGACAATTGTAACGTTCACACTATATCTATTACATTGGCCTTATTTAATAAAGATGGCCTCAATACATAGCAACCTGCTGATCTACTTAAGGGGTTTAGTGTAGGACCCTAACATGCCCTCCTCCTTATAAAGCAATATTATCCTCAGGGATGGAGATCGGGTAATTGTTAAAGAATCTAGAAATTTCAACTTAAAAGTGTCCTCCTAAGAAGAAATCAATAAATTGATAAAATAATGCCATGTAGACAATTTTTTAATAGTTTTTAAAAATTTTCACTTTTATCAAAGTTGCCCATGGTTATTTCAATTTTATCAAAGCTACCTTAAATATATATTTTATATTAAAATCAATTTATGAAGATGAAGTTCGATGTTTTCCCCAAAATAAGTAAAGAAAATTAAATACATTATCCCATCTTAAAATTTATTGGACCAACTCAAAAATATATACAATTAAAGAAAAATTGTAGAATAAATATTATATATTTTTAAAAAAGATATTATATCATATTATATTACATATATTATGATAATATAATATAATATATTATTATAATACAGATGACAACAATATTGACCGAGCCTTCCATCAAAATCCCAATCTCCTACCTTTCCTAACTTTGTTCACTCCCCTTTTCCATATAATAAGAGGGGCGTTGCCTTTAATTAATATATATATAGCCACAGTATTGGTCGAGCCTTCCATTGAAAGCTCGATCTCCTACATTTCCTATGTATTAACATAGGTACTTTGTTCTTTGTTCATTGCCCTTTTTCATATAACAAGATTTGCCTATTGACATACCTGCTGCAATAGAAAAAATTATCGTTGGCAAATTTCCTGCCTCCAAAAACATGTGTGCGATGCAGTGGTGGAATTCCTAGTTGGCCAACTATCCACCTCCAAAACTGTGCATGAGATGCACGTGGATTCTTTTGGGGGATTTTTGGGTATGTGGATGTTTTTTGGGGATTTTGTGTGTGTTTCTATGGCTTAAATATTTGAAACTATTGAAGGTTGATTGACTCGGCATTACATGCGATGAGAGATCAAATTGAACAACCCAACATTACATACGACCTAAAATTGAACTCGGTGTTGGAGGCTAATTTGAGAAACATAGTGTTGTTTCCCAGTGTTGTTTGTCATCTTCAACCACTCCAAAATATAACACATGTTGTTAATATGAGTAATGGATTAAACAAATGCCTTTGTTGTTGCAAGTTATGTTGTTACCACTGGATCTAAAAATGGTACCGGTTATAGATCTTGATCGACAACATGTACATGTGTTCATACTATATATGTCGGTTCAATCCCATAACTATGAATGAAAGGTAAAGCGAGTATGGTGGGCAGCAATATAACTTCAACAATAGCAATATTGTGTGGGTTCATAAGGTTTTTATCCAGTCGTGTTGAATAAGTGACCAATCAAAAAGACCTTTCTTACGTTTGCATGTATTTCCTACCATCGCCTCGGCAATAACAAGTTGATTTGAATAGCCAATAAGATCCTAGAAAAATGCTTTGAAATAATTAAAAAAAAAAACTTAAAAGATCAACTTGTAATGTCACACCTTCGAAAAAGCTCAGAAATTTTTGGTCCAACCTCAAATAACAGGTGGTCAACAACATATTGAATGTTGTACACCACCACAAGGGTAGGTATAATAAAAGGGGTGCCACCTTTAATTAATAAATAATATGTTATAATATATTATTATATTATATTATATTATACTATATTATATATTATATTATATTGTATTGTATTGTATTGTATTGTATGATATTATATTATATATTTTTAATACACTATCTCTCATTTATTAAAACTATTGGAAAATCGGTTAGCATATTAACTCCACTCTCGATATCCAAGACAATTTCAAGTAGCTAGGGCATTGATCATGCTTAAGGTAGACACATTATATTATTAAAAAATTCTACCTATCTCCAAATTATATAATAAAAATTTGACTAATACATGCACCTCTTTTGAATTTTAAAGCATTTTGATTGTCTAATATAGTATGACATGGAATTGGTATTAGGGTTCGACGACGCATTTTTCGACCAAATTTCCTCTAATGGATTGTTCCCATGTGGCATCCTTGGGTTGTGTATCCTTATATTGTATTAGTACCTCTTGTATAGTGCACTACAAAGGATGCCTCTCTTTTGTCAAGAATGGCATCTGGGTACAACCAAATGAAACCTTCTATATCCAATTTTGGAGGGAAATTTCGAATACAAGAATTAGATCCGACCACTTTCTTAAGCATGATACGTGAAAGATTGAATGAATATTAGATTGGCTAGGAGGATCAAATTTATAATCTACTTGCCCAATACATTTGAGGACCTTATAGGGGCCATGGACCCTACACATATATTTGATAGTTGTATCACCTAACACTTCCTTTCCCTCAGGACCCTAGAAACCCTATCTGCTACCACTAGTCCATGAAATTCCTACATAAATTGCAATATTGAGAAATTGGGAATTTTGTCAACGTAGAATATTTAGGCGGGAATATAACTATGGTAAGAGTAGTGAAAAAAAATATTGGGTCCTACTCACACTTGTATTTGAGACCTATCTCAATAGAATTCTTGTGTTGAGTTGATCATCATGGTACCACTTTCTAGTAAGTCTTTTTGGTGGACCTACCTGCCCCATTACTGATCATCTATCTAAAACAACCAATGACATAGTGTTGATTGCATTGGTACACTCTCTAGTAACTTTTTTCTTGTGGAACCACATCTCTATGGATACCACTCAAGGCATAGGGGTATCCACCATAGTCTCATCTCTAGAAAATTTGTGTAATGAGTTGCAACACAAGATAGACCACAACCACTCCTATGCTAAACAAAATCTTAATGCCATCTGTGACAAGCTAGCCAACCTGGAGTTACTACTTGACTATAATTCTAAACTCATGGAAATTAAAAATTAGATGCTTTCTTCACAATCCTTGGGTTATCAATCATCAAACTATCCATCCCAAAAGGAAGGGGATGAATCATTCAATCCCAATGAGCATCAGACCATCCTACTTGTTTGAGATATGATGATTCACATGTGGTACGAAATTCCTAAAGTTGATATCAACAAATTTTATGGATCTGACCCCACAGGATGGGTCACTCACATGAAACATTACTTTTCCCTACATGGTATCACAAATGACTTGATGAAACTTCACATGGGTGTCTTATATTTGGATCTTGAACATTAGGAATGGTGGCAATAACATAATAACTCCCACAAGGGTTATATTTCTTGGATGCAATTTTTCTAAGACGTTTTTGAAGATTTTGAAACAAACACTCATCATTTGGGTTGACTGGCCATGATTAAACAATCTTGTATAACTAACGATTCAATGTCCTCTTTTAAGAAACTAGACATCAACATTGAAGCCATGCATGATCATTTTTGTAGGGAATTATTTATAAATGGTTTAAAATAAGAGATGCATGCACAATTCTTAATATCTCATCTTACTACTTGGTTTGAAGCCTCACAAAGAGCCCAAGAATCCCAAAAGGTGGTGAATGTTGAAATTAAAAAGACCCCATTTTTCCCCATCCCTGTTCCCCTATTTCTTCCCTTACCAATCCCTCTCTGTCCTCTCCACCTCTCAAGCTTCACAATTTAACCCTAGATGAAATTACAGAATTCCAACTTAAATATCTTTGCTACAACTGTGATGAGAAATACTTTCCTGGGGATAAATTTAAGAAGAAAAAACTCTTTATGGCCATTTTGGTGGACATTTATGATGATGAAGTTGAAGCTATACATCACAAGGATCTTCATCCTTATATTGAAGAAACTCCCCCATTTTATCCATAAGATGTGGAACCACAAATCTCCCCACATGCCTTGACTAGTATTTCCCCTTCCCAAACCCTCAAATTTATTGTCTAAATCAAACATCACAAATTCATTGTCTTAATTCATAGTGGTAGCACCCATAAATTCATTCATCATTGTGTATCCCAAGAAACCCACTGCTACATTCATGATGTGACCAACCTCCAAATCATGTCTACTACTGGAGGTTCTATGAAATGTGGTGGTCGTTGTGAAAATGAGAGACTTCAAATGGGTGATTATTCCCTAAAAACCCACATATTTTCTATTGAAATGGGTGGATGTGACATTGGTTACGAAAATTAGGCCCAATCAACATGGATTTCCATGATTTATACATGAGTTTTGAGCAGGAGGGACAAAACTATAGTTTTAAAGTAATTATAGTTGACTCTCCCGAGATCATCATCTCCCACCATATGGAAAAGATTATTAAAAATGGGAATTCAAAAATTATGGCTCAATTCCATGCCATTCAAGACTTTGAGACTTCTCAACATTCATCCTAAAATGCAATTAGTCTTGGCAAAACACCAATCCATCTTTGAATCTCCCCAAGGACTCCCACTCTCACAAGGTGAGCATGATCATTCTATTCCACTCATACTAGGTAGCCTCCCACCCAATGTACAGATGTATCACCATCCAGTTTCCCCAAAAAATCAAATAGAAATATAGCCCAAGAGTTTCTCACAACTAATGTCATTCACCCTAGTACCATCCCTTATTTGTGACTTGTCATCATGGTCCTTAAAAAATAGGGCACTTGGAAAATGTATCCTGACTTTGGAGCTTTGAAAAATTGATAGTCAAGGATAAATTTCCCATTCTAGTCATTGGTGACCTTTTGGATGAACTCAAGGGTGCTCAATTCTTCACCAAACTCGATATCCACTCGGGCTATAAAAAAAATTGCATGAAAGAAGTCAATATTCCTAAAACTAGTTTTCACACTCATGAAAGCCATTACGAGTTCTTGGTGATGACCTTTTTCCTTTGCAATGGACCTTTCACATTCCAAAGCCTCATGAACAAAATATGTAAACCCTTTACGTGTCATTTTTTCCTTGTCTTTTTTATGACATGTTGATCTATAGTAAAACTTGGCAAGCCCATGTCACCTATGTGGACCAGGTCTTACAACTACTTTTTGATCCAAATGTGCCTTTGGAGTCCTAGAAGTGGAATATTTGGGTCATATTGTTAGTCATGATGGTGTGCATGTGGATCCAAAGAAAATTTAAACGATGAAGGATTGTCCTTGCCCTAAAAATATTAAAAGTTTAAGAGGTTTTATTGGTCTCATTGGATATTACATGAAGTTTGTAAGGAACTATGGTAAAGGCTTCAGAGTAGTACTCATGAAAGAAAGATTATCATTGGCTTTTACCCAAAACAAATATGTGAGAGGCACTTGGGAAAATCCACTTATAAAAAGGAGATGATTGTTGTATTACATGATATGGATATCTAGCATCCATACTTACTTGGGAAACATTTCCAAATTGAAATTGATCATCACATCCTAGAATACATCATGGAGTAGATGATTTCTTCCCCCAAGCAACAAAAAATGGGTCACCAAAATGTTGGGGTATGATTATGAGATAATTTATAAGAAGAGAAAGGAGAATGTGGTAGTAAACACTCTTTATTGACAGTATGAAGAAGAAGGGTCCCTCTTTTCACTCTCTTTCCTAGTACAATATTTGTTGAATGATGTTTGCAAAGAATGACTGATTGATCCCAAGATCAATAGCCTGATCCAACAACTTCAAATGGAACCCCATGCATATTAGTGATACACTTAGAAAAATGAAGAGCTTATCTATAAAGGATGTCTTTATTTGATGAAGCAGCCTGTATTTAAGTCACAAGTGTTATCAAAACTACATTCCCCTCCCACAGTAGGTCATTTTGGGTTTCATAAAACATATCAAAGGATCAAACACTCATTTTTCTAGGAAGGCATGAAGAAGGACATCTCCACCTTTATGGTAGAATGTGACATTTTCCAATGACACAAGGGAGAAACAATGAAACATATAGGTGAACTCCAACCTTTACTCATTCTGCCAGATATTTAGACTAACATTTAGATGGACTTCATTTTGGGGTTACCAAAATTTGGAAATAAATCTATAATCATGGTTGTGGTTGATCGTATTTTTAAATATGCTTAATTTTGTGATCTCCAACACCCCTTCAAGGCCTATATGGTCACTCAAGTATTCATGAATAATATTTTTAAACTCCATGGAATGTTGCACTCAATTATGATTGTTTGTGACCCCATATTCACTAGCGATTTCCAGCAAGAGTTGTTCTGACTCCATGACACTTAATTGAATCTCAACACCACATATCACCCCCAAATTAATGTACTTGGAACAATCTCTTAGGGTACCAACTAAGGATTATCAACCATACCCTTATTTGTACTACTCGATTACTAGGGTACTAAAGAGTAATATTCCCAAGTGTTAATCTTAATGCACTATATCAACAAGACAGACGATCAACTTATCTAAAGTTGGTTTATGGTAACCTAGGGAACTTCCAATATACTCAAGGGAATGTGGAATCGAAATTTGATATACAAGTGATGTATGATGTAGTACTACTCAAAGGGGTACCAACAAGGGTTATAAGGGTGCCCAACCAAGGGAAATCAATTATATTCCATGTGTGTATTCTTAAACTACTGTAGACTTACCTATTGATATAGATGCCATAATATGTCTCTAGCCTAAAAAGTTTCTCTAAAAATATTCTTATGAAAGTGATCTGATACCACTTGTTGTTTTCTTTATTAGTGATTCAAAATATTCAAAGAAGAAATAATAATATACCAATATTTGGAGTAGAATTGACAAATTGTAATGGAAATAGGAAATTGTAGAAGAACCAAAATACCATAAATAGAAATACCTTTATTGATGAAAGCAATGTTCACATGTCTATTTGAGGGGGAAACCTCCATATGAGCAGAGCTCCAATTACAATATTCTTCATGAGACATCCCATTACCTTTATTTTACTTCATTACATAGTTTCTATCTAACCTCCTAGGAAATTTCTAGTGAAGGAACTCTCTAGTAGGTGGAACCTTCTATTAAGCCTTCTTACAACTATTATTTTCACACTATATCTAATATATCTACTACATGGGCCTTATTAGTAGAGATGGAATCAATACATAGCAAAATTTCTATCTACTTAAAGGGGTTAGGGTAGGACCCTAACACGCCACACCCACCCCCCCCAATGACAAATTGATATTTGTATTATTGCATAAACCTGAAATGAATTAAAAAGGTTAAAAAGTGATTATAGTCATTGCCTTCATGTTTCGTTCTTTGGTATTCTTCATGTTCAATTGTGAAAATAGAAGTGCACTATACATGTAAGTAGTGTTAAACTTTGGCATTCACCCTTTCCTATCAAACACAAAACTTGTGATGGTCGGATATTTTAACTGCCCTTCAATTTATGTTCACACTAATTACTTGACCATCAATTTTTAAGTTGACAACTTTGGGATACGATACCAATGTACTTGTAATGATAACATGAGAAATACTACTCAATGCTCTTGTGGTATTTTCACCTTCTTCATTGCAACAATACTCTCTAACTAATTATATTCCTTGTCATTATTGGTTTTTTACTCCATACGTGTGGATTCAAATATTGTTAACGATGTTTTGTTCTGCCCATATGCTAAATTCAAGGTAATTTGAGCCATTAGAAAAAAATTGTATTATTTGCAAAAAAAACCATGGCATTAATATACTATATTTTTCCCCTACCCGTGAATTCAAATCTTGTTAATGTTGCTACAACATGTTCATATGCCTAATTTAAAGCATTATGGGCCACTGTATAATTTTCATATTTTTTGGAAAACCATAGAGGTTAGAAATTTTTTGTTTAAAAACAAAGTTTAACATAGATAAAAAGGATAAAATTACATTAATGTTGATATCAACTAGTAATTACTCTCCAATGAATTAATAAAAACCAAACTGATCTGGATTTATGAGAGGAACGAAATGAATAACATATTGAGTACCATAACACATAGATACGAAGAACAACAACAGATATCCAGTGAACAATAACTTTTATTGAATAAATAAAATAGGTTGAAACTGTAAAACTGCAGAACTAAAACAACTTGCTTGAATGGTGGTAGTTATCTCTAAGAAGAGATGTGGCTGCTACACACATTTGTCTTAGAAGAATGATTACAATGAGGCTCCAGAGGCCTTTTTAACATTGCAACATCAATGGGACCTAAGGGTTGGAATCCCAACCCCACCTGAAATGGGCTATGGACGGTGGAACTATGGAGAGCCATGTTGTAGTCGTGCGGAAGATAGGGAAGACTCCCATCCCATGTACGAGTATTCTTAGAGTTGTACATGCACAGTATGTGCACAATCATCCGATTTATGACCTATGTCTAGCCATCATTTTGGGGGTGGAAAACAGTGGATTTAGTGAGCTTGGTGTCGAACAGTGACCAGAGACTCGACCAAAATGTGATGGGGAACCTATTGTCCTGATATGAGGTGATGGTATATGGTATCCCAAAATGGAACCACACCCATTCGAAGAATATCTTGGTAGTATCTGTCATTTTGATGCTCTTCTTGCAGGCTGTGATAATGGCCATCTTCAAAAATCGATCAACCACCACAAATACATAATCATTGTCATTCTTGGTGGATAGAAGGCCAGACATGCAATCCATCAAGATGGATTCCCAAGGCCTCTCGGGAGTAGGAAGAGGGGAGTATAAGCCTTGCTTCTTGATGGTTGGATTGGCAATGGGACAGGTAGTGCAAGTTCTGATATACTTGATGACATCTTGTTGAAGTTTTGGCCAATAAATTATTTTATGTAGAATGGTCACAGTTTTCTCCACGCCAAAATGTCCTTCCATCCGACTGTAGTGAGCCTCCCAAATCATCTTTGCATGCTCTCTTTTGGGAACACAGAGGTGGCATAGATGGCATAAGAGTCCATCCTGTATGTGAAAATCGGTGGCATTCACTCATGTACCCAAGAGTTGATAGGTGGTGGCGAAGTCAGGGTCACATTGATAAAGTTGGGGCCACTCAAATGCCTCATGCCCACAGGAATGGAGCATTGTGGTGAGGGAAGCAACGGGAGGGAGATTGAGGCAGTCAATAACACGATTTGTGCTCCCTGTTTTATACTTGATGTTGATATGGAACTATTTTAGGTATGTGGAACACTTTTGATGGTGGTATTTCTGCAACTTCCCCTGTGTCTATATGAACTACAGAGGCTTGTAATCAGTGTGGATGAATGTCTCCTTTCCCATAATGTAATGTTTCCATTGATGGAAGACTTACACAATGGAATGCATTTCTTTGTCATAGGTGGGGTATTTTCGGACAATATCTGAGAGTGTCTCACTATATTATGCTATTGGATGACTGTGCTAAGTGAGAACTGCACCTACAGCATAGTTGGAGGCATCAATCTCGATATCGAATGATTGTTGTAGATCAGGTAAGGAGAGTATTGGAGCTAAGCATAAGCAATTTTTCATATCATAAAATGATTGTTGGTGTGCCTGCCCCCATGCGAACTTTTCCTTGCCACCACCCTTGGTCACTTGGCTGAGGGCCCATTAAATATGGGAGAGTACCAACATGAACCTTCGGTAGAAGTTGGCAAGTCCCAAGAAGCTCTAAAGATCAGTTAGTGTGGTCAGGGATAGCCAGTCACAAATGACTTGGATCTTGGCTGGATCCACATGTACCCCATGCTCATCAACAATGTAGCCCAATTATTGGACCATGTTCATGCCAAAAGATCATTTTTTCAAGTTGGCATATAGCTTGTGCTGCCATAGAGTGCCCAAAACTTATTGAATATGCTGCATGTGCTCCTCCCAAGTTCTATTGAAGATGAGGATGTCATTCAGATATACCACCACAAAAGAGTTGGTGATGGGTCTCAATACATCAACTATCAATATCATGAAAGTTGTTGGTGCATTTGTTAAGCCAAAGGGCATGACCAGCCATTCGAAGAGACCTTCTTTATATTTAAAAGTTGTCTTTCATACAGCAGTTGGTTCGATGGGAACCTGGTGGTAGCCAAAATTTAGGTCAATCTTGCTGAAGAAACTTTCCCCTTGAGTTGGTCAAGAATCTCATCAATTTGGGGAACTGGGTACTGGTTCTTGACTGTGATTTTGTTTAATGCTCTATAATCAATGCAGATCTACCAGGTTTTGTCTTTCTTCTACACCAGCACAATTGTACTTCCTCAAGGGGAGGATTTGGGTCATATGTGCCCCTTTTGAAGAAGCTCTTGGATCTAGCGCTTGAATTAATCATTTTCCATTAGCAATCGACAATAGACTGGTCCATTAGGTAGCAGTGCATTGGGGGTTAGATCAATTGGATGCTTGACTTGGCAGTGCATTGGTACCCTAGTGGGTGGGGAGAAGATGTCTTTGTACTCTTCCATGATCATGTTCACTTTTTTCTGATGTAAAGAGAGACTCTATGTAGAGGTCACGGAAGTGGCAACAACCTTCTTCTTACTGCGAGCACGGATCACAAAGAAGATGAACTTCCCGGTCTGTGAAATTACCTTACTGCATTTCTTAGTAGAGATTAAAGAAATAATGGTAGGCGACGCTACCTATGGTATCATGTACAATTGTCTACCCAAAGTAACAATAACATTGTGGGGTCTAGAATCATACACAGCATGTCGCTTCCACAAATATGGTTGGCCTAAAAGAACATCACAAACTTCAAGGGGAGAAATATCACACAATACCTCATCTTTGAAAGGCTTGATGTTGTAGGGAAGATGGCACTGTTTGATGATGCAGAGATCTCATCCTTGGCGAAGCTAGCCGATGGTGTAGGGTTGCGAGTGAGGTGTTATCGACAGGTCCAGTCGGTTGAATACCTTTGTTGAAATCAGGTTCTTCTGACTATCGCTATCGACAATGAAATGCAATGGATTCCCCTTTACCCACATCTATGAGTGAAAGAGGCGTTCCCCTTCCTCTAGTTCTTTTGGTTCACTTGGATGGACTTTGGTGGTAGCGACAATGGAACTGGGTTCAGTATCGATGATCTGCTTCCCACTTTTTGGATTTGATTCAAAGTCAGAAACTACCTTTGACTCGAAAGATTTATTCTCTACCACCAGTGATTGCTTGGAGCGACATTCTTTAGTGTTGTGCCAAGGGATTTTATGGTATTCATACCACTTTCCCGTGTCCTTCTTCGACTTATCATTACCCTTCTTGGGTTGCAACTTGGACTGGTTGTCCTCAGAGCGACCATATTTTATATGTCCCTTGTTTGGTGGATTGGGACCACCTTTTCCCCGCTTTGGTTGTGAGGAATTTGCAGATCCAAACTCTTGCCTCTTCTGCTTAAATTTATGCTCGATCTTGACAGCATATCTATAATCCGCACCTAATGATGCGATGTCTAGAAACTCCATTTTTGTTTGAATGTATCTTTGCATACATTCGTGTTATTTTAGCACCAGATTTAATTCAGATTCTTTGATACCCAATTTGGTGCGCAGAGTATGGAAAATATTGGTGAAATATGGTACTTTCTGGTCCCTTTCTTGACGCAGTGTGGTCCATCTTGTGTACTGGTCCTCGTAGCTTCCAAAAGGGTAGTATTGTTTTTTAATGGCATCCCTGAAGGAATCCTAGGTGGGGGCGACTGCAAATATTGTAGATTCCTATGTGACCCTTTGCTTAGAGTACGTATCCCACCATTCCTTAACATGGGGGACAACCTTGAGGAGTGAAAAAGTAATATTTTCCCTATCAGAAAAATTATGGACCGAAAAATACCCTTCGTGCAGATTCAACAATTTATCTACAACATCTGCATCTATCAGTCCTTCAAATAATGGAATATCAAAATTTACTTGTACCTTGAAGGGGGTTGTGTGACCGCTTGATGAATATGTGTCTCCTGTGGGCAGCCGTCGAAGGATTTGTGCAAAGTTTTCCATCATCTTGTTCCTTTGTCACGCAAGGGCTTCCTCAAGAAACATTTTGAAAGGATCTCCTACTCCATCATCTTTCTTCTCATCCCCCATGAGTTGCGTTCGGTGTGGCCATTCTTGCAAATGTGTGATTGGTTCGAGTCCCATCTTCTTGTACCCAGATCTTATCAGGGACATGCACAAAGAAAAACAAATGAAGAGAAGACCTCTTTGATACCACTGATCCAAATTTAAGAGCGGAACGGAATGAATAATAGATTGAGTACCATAACATAGATATATGGAGAACAACAATAGATATCCAGTGAACAATAACTTCTATTCAATAAATAAAATAGGTTGGAACTGTAAAATTACAAAACTGAAACAACTTGCTCGAATGGTGGTAGCTATCTATGAGAAGAGATGTGGTTTCTACGTGCATCCATCTGAGAAGAATGATTACAATGAGGCTCCAAATTCATTTTTAACATTACTCGTGCATGCAAAATCCATATACATCCAAAAACCTAACCCTAGGATATGAAACTCCAAAAGTTATGTGGACCCCGATGGGTAAGTTGATACCTCAACTTCTTGGGTTCATAACTTTTGCATACGACCTCCGTTTTAGGTGCGTGATAGCCCATTGAAAAGGTATTTTCGAGAACTACACATTATGTCATCAAAATTTGACTTCATATATAGTTTGACTATGGAAAGACATAAAAACATTGTTTAGGGCCCCAAAATGGCCCTGTAAGTACATAAAGATGTACTAACATGAAAAATTCCAAAATAAGCTTGTTGGATTAGGTGGGCAGCCACCAATATCCACCTGGAAGTTGTATAGGGATTCAGACAACCCCAAAAGTGAAGAACCCACAATTACAAAGAAGTACAGAAGAACATGTTGAACTAAAACTTGTCATGAGGAGCCAGTTGGAATAGGTGGGTGGCCACCAATATCCACCTGGATCACAAACATGCCATATTAGTGCCTCACTAATAAAATAAAATGAAATAGAAAATAGTTTGCATACAACCCATAACATCGATTTTATAAACAATTGGACTATACAGTAAGTAAGAAATATATATGAACTATAGACTACATATATCTATCTCAACTCTTAATCTATAAAGCATCTAAAGGGATCAAAGTACTTAAAATATCCACAATTAAGAATTTTACCTGAAGAATATTTAAGAATAATTTTGATTTTCCAAAACTAATGAAGGCATTGATAATTTAAAAAAAGAATCATAAAAAATACCTCAAATTATTTTCCCTTCTATGAGAACCTTGCACAAGTTTATCTTTGCTTAATATTTCCACTTACATATTATGCATGTTTTGCTCCCTATATTTTTTCAGTGGAAATCTAGAACAATATGATATATTCTTGATGTTTATGCAATCTCTTCTCAACCCTGGTTCTTGATATCTTAAGTTTTAACTTCCCCTTCTTCTTGCCCACAAAGTATTTTGTAAATGAATTAAAATTTGATATTTAACATTTTAAAATTATATATATATATATATATATATTAGATAAGAATCAACTTAGCAAAGAAATCCATAAAATGAAGCATGCGGAAATAAAACATAGAAGATACGCAATACAATAGAGACACAGATATATGTGGTTCACCCAGTGTGGGTTGTTGATGATTGCAGCTATGTGAGACATTCTCCAGCTTACAAACCTGTGATATGTGGATCATTACAGCCATGTGAAGATATTCTCTAGCTTACAAACCTGGGAGAAATCCCTTGAAGAGGGTGTGTGGTTCCTATCTAAGACAGAGTTGGAATGTAGAGATGACCTCCTCCATTCATAGAGTTGAGAAGAACTCCAGATGATTATCCAGTGGGAAAGGTGATCTGTTGAGTTAGACGTGTCTGTGGTTGAGCACAAGGTGAACGTGTAAAATCCCAAAGTGTTGGGTGCATCGTCATGAGAACATAAATGAATATTATGTATTAGCCTCCTCTGAGCAACAGATTTAATGAGAAACTCTAGATGACTCTCCTGTGTGAGACAATGAGAAAGAATATTTGTTGAGTGGATGTGCATGTGGACGAGCACATGTGAATGTGTGAAGAAATGGTTTTTTTGTGTAATGCAATGAAACAAATATATGGGAATCCCTATGGATGTTACCCTAGTGGATGAGCACTAGTGGGTGTACAAGATCCCTTGCTATATTGTTCAAGAGTCAGACCTACCTGTAACCCTAATTGTAATGTAAAGGGTATAGGTTGACCCCACCTTAATGTGACTGGTAATTAATGTGAAAGATAATTAATCTTGTTAATATTAATTATATTATAGGCTAGTGAGGTCGGCCCTATTGTGCCAATAGACACTTATGTTGATAGGTTCAGGTTAGTATAATTAAAGGTAAATTCCCATTGAGGAAACATATCTTTCATGTGAGTTTGGAAATTTCAGCAAGTACACTTCCTTGAGAAAAGTGTGCACCTCTCTTGGGTGTTAGTCTTATAGGGTTTGAGAACCCTCTTGTGTGCTAGGGTTTATCTTTGTGGTGAAGGTATTTGTCTTGAGGAATATAGAAAAGGATTTGGTTGCATTTTCTTCCCTTGTTGAGAAGGGTTTCCCAGGATACTTCTTGTGTTCTTGTGCATGGTGATTCTTCTTGTGATCATGGTTGCTACAACATTTATGGTTATGGTTAAATGCTAAAAATGTAATGAACTTCATGATTAACCTTGAATATTGAAAAATCAACATGGTATCATAGCATAGGTCTTGCAATAACCCATTGCACAAGCATCCACCAAGTCTCCTCTCACCTTTTGCAGAACCGTACGACCCTTCTAGGGTTTATAGAAAAAATTGTACGACCCTCCTTTCTGAGGTGTTTCAACCATTAATACTTTAATGTTGGGGATAATTTTGGCATGGGAGAATACGGACCTCCTCCAGCGCACCTCCAGAGACTCTCAGAGTGAAATTTCGAGCAGTTTGAAATTTTGGCCCTAGGGTTTCGCTAATTTATGTAGAAATTTCAGAATTAGGGTTTCTGCAACTCATTGAAGGATCTCTTCAGCTCACTAGTTTTATCCTACCTTTAAAAGGCTTATTTTTGGCAGTCATAAGTCCAAAAAAACCTAAAAGTGCTAGCCTAGCCTAGCCGTTAGGTTTTCTAGCCCG
>JASDQU010305562.1:0-20186 GCA_032191745.1 Picea mariana | reverse complement strand
CATGGTAAGTTCCTAACAAGTGTGGGTCCTTGAATATTCCCAGACCCATGTCGATGACTCAAAACACATCTGATCTAGAGCAGAAAAGGGGGAGGATATTATCAATGTTGGCAGAATGATTAGGCTCATAATGTGTAAGTTGGTCGATGGTGATGATTTTCCCATTATGGGGGAACATCATCGTATGAAACACAGAAGAGGCGAAAAAATTCATAGCATACATGTAACTACGCCCAAATACGATGTTATAATCAAGTGGGGCATCAATAACCTCAATGTCAATCAGAATGGTTTTTCCCCCGAGCTCTATGGGGACATTTTGGAAGAGACCTTCAGGAGATGATGGTCAATCGTCGTAAGCTCTAAGACTGATGGCAGATGGTACTAACTTAGGTGAGTCGAGTTTTTTCCATATGACTTTGGACATGATGCATGTGTATGCGCCTTCATCAATGATACATCGATGAACCATGATGTTCCAGATCTTAACTGGTATCTAAAAAGTTACCAGGGCGGAGAGGTGTGGTTCCCCATTATCTAGATCAAACGTGATGAATCAAGTATCAGTTGGGTCGACTGAACCCAAGGTGGAAAGCAAGGATTTTTGCTAAAAGGAACAGGTTTGGAGGACCTCCAATAAATACATGGTTGCAGAAGACTGTGCTAAGTTGTCAATCAGACTGTAGTTAAGAGATTCCCTGGCATGAGGGTTGTGTACATTCCGTCGTAGAGGTACGCGGGGTATACGAGGATTGGGTTCAATGTTAGGGTGTGGAATCATCAATGGTTGTCTGACTATATTGGGATTTGTCCCCGATGTGGTTGGGGTGGAGTCAGGTGGGGCTCCATATTGGCAACCATGAGTTTGTAGAAGAATCTCTTCTTCGTTGGTAAGGAGGATGTTGTGATCGGTCAGATTTTCGGGTTGATTGGCACCTGGATTTTAAAATTTTCCCATTAGTGGTGGGGCATCGATGACCTCTTGTTGGGTATTCATCACACATTAATGAAGAATAGGGTTTTGAAATGCTGTCGGAGGTGGTGGTTAAAAATAATGTTGTGGGGCCTGCTGGGGGGCAGGCGGTGTTGGAGGGCATTGATTGTTCGTGGATGCTTTCATCTATTTGAAATCGTCAATTTGGGGGTAGTGGTGAGTATAATGTTCATACTCACCACATAGAGCGCAAGGGAATTTTGTTCTAAGGTTATTGTTCCTTCCTTTTCATGGTTGATTGTTATTGTTTCCCCCTTTGGAGTTTTGGTTTCCTTAATTATGGTTTCCCCCAACGGGTTGATTTTGTTGGGGGTTATTTCCTCCTGGACCTGGGTTATTGTTGTTTCGGTTTTTTCCTTTATTCTTGGCATTATTCGGTGGGTGATTCATATTTTTTGTATTCAATTGTTCAAAATTCTGAACTTGTTGAATGGGAGAGGGCTGAACAAAATTAACACCAGCATGCAGTTATCTTGGTTGAGGAGAAACTTGTTGGGGGGGACTAGGAAATGGAAAATATGGATTGTTTTGTGGAGACAATCCATAGATAGTGTAGGAAGTTGAGGTACCTCCACCACTGTTGGGGTTATATGCAGGGGTTGGGGGTAAACTTGTACTTGGTTGAGAAACCGTATGCATCATGGGTATCAGTGGGGGTGCCCCCAACGATTGAGATGGAACAACATGATATGATTGTTGGTGAGGGGGAGGAGGGTAATAAGATGTCCCTCCATATAGGTGTGGACATTTTTTTTTCCCATAAGGAGGTGATGGGTGGCTTTAAGGGTTGTGGTGTGTCATAGAACCAATCAACCCATCCGCAGCGTGAGAAGCCCCAGGTTTGTCCTGGAAAAATGGTAGGGGTCTAGGTGCATCAGAAAATAATGTGTACAAGTAACCTGATTGAGCATATATGAGGTCAAATTGTTGGGCCTTTTTGATGGCCTCCTCTTCTGATTAAGGAAAAGTGAATGCTACGTATTTGGCAATCACAGAGACGAGTGATTTAAGAAACCAATCAAGACGTTGTTCTTTGGTGGTTTCTACTTTACACAAACTATGCCACCGACACCATTCATGGATGTGGTCGGCAATATGGATAACAGTGGTTTGTTTGAACTTGGAGAGAAGTTCTAAACAAGTTTCATGATGAACTGGTAGTTGGAAAAATGACAAAAAGGCCTTGGCCAATGATTCAAAGGTCGCATGGGACTCTGATTTTTCGTCCACATACTGTTTGGTTGATGAACCAGTGAGAGTCCTTTGGAATAACCTTAAGCAGGTTGAATCATCCATGATGTTGTTTGAAGCGAACCATAAGTGGAAGGTCATAACATGGTTGGCGGGATATTCCTCGGGTTTTCCTTCAAACTTTGGAATTTCTAAAAGTAGCTTGGTAGGCATATTGGGCTAAGTAGCATCATGCAAAATGGGATCATTCGTGAGTTTGGTTAAATCAGGAATGTTGAGGGATGCCAAGTATGGCATAGGGAGATTTGGTGGAGGATTAGCCCCAGCCATCGTGTGTGTAGGTAATGGACCTATCCCTTGAGAGGGATTTAGTGGGCATGTACTTCTTCCTTGAGAAGAAGTTTGAGTCTCGCCTCCTTGTGAAGGAGAACTAATAGATGGATGACCTTGGGTGCTTGGCCCAAGCAAAGTGGAACCAAGTAAAGTGGATCCCAAAATAGTAGCATTCACGGGGGTGTGAGATGGTTGAGCTGGTGAGTTGGAAATACTAGGGACTCCTCCTTGAATAGGAGGGATATTTCACAAGCATCTAGAATGACATGGATTATGTGGTTCCCCTATGGTTTCTGACTAGCAAAGTGAATGTGTGCAAATGGCGACAAGAGAAATAAATGAACAAGTGATTTTACAATTTGGAACTCCACAACATAGTATAACTCACAATGGCATGTAATCAAATGAACATCATACATACATCATTTATAAAACAAACAAGCATGTGGATAGGTGGATTTTGTCTGTGTGGGGGAACAACAACAAGAAAATAAGAGCTTGTGTCTTAAAAGACCTATCGTCCTTCCTCTCGATTGAGCACTGAACCTTCCAAGAGCACTCAACAGTGGGGTCTGAAGCCACTAGAAGAGGAACTAGTGAAGGTTGAAGTAGTTAGTTATAATGAGGGTTAGAAGGTGCATATCCCGAAAGAGCTGGCGATATTTCCCAATAGCCACACAAAATCTGACCAAGGTGTGATTGTAGCCCACAACTGCCACCTATGTAGATATCCTAAGTTTGGTCACTAAGTACCTCAGTCAAAGTGCGGCATTTATATTTTTGGCCTTAGAAATGGGTTAGATGCCCTCACAAGAGTTGGGTGACTCAAGGAGGGATGCACAGAACAACCGGACTTCAACCTTCGACCCTTCACAGGTATCTCCCTGCCTTATGGTGTAGGAACATTTGACTTGGAGGATTTAAAAGTTCCCTATTTCTCAACTTCTATTGTTTGAAAGTGTGAGAACCTGATAACGGGGGGTTATTTGGATGCCTACCCCCCGAGATCCTACTTAGACTAAAAAATCATTTTGGAACCCCCTGTGGAGGAAAATTTAGTGCGTTTGTTAGAAAATTTTAGATGTGGTGGGCTGAGAGATTGGGGGTGTGGACCAATCTCGTTTGAATTAAATGGGTGTGGATAATTTCCAAAGAAGTAGTGGATCTTTCAGAATTCCTTTGAGAAAATCCTACTTCGACCTCCACTATTCTAATAGAAATTATGTGTGTGAGGAGTGGCTTTATGTGAAAGAAAGTGAAAAGTGTGCAAAGATTTTAATAAGTTAAGAGTGAGATTGCAACATGTGGACTTCCTGTGGTCCTTACAAATCTTCTTTACCTAGATTACTATGTGTCTTTGGTACAACCTTGCAGAATATTTAAATCCCTAAAGAACTAGCAATGTGGACATGTGGGTCCTTTATAAATCCTTTAAACTCCCTAGAATGTTGTTTACACTAAGAAAGCTCTTGAACACTATCCTAGATTGAAAACATGTGGGCATGTATGGGCCTGTTACTTTGATCTTTAAACTTCCCTAGATTGTGATCTAAACTAAGAAAGCATTTAGAAACTATCCTAAGATTGCAACATGTGGGCATGTATAGGCCCTTACAAAACTTTAAGATGATTTCCAAAACTAAAGAGGAACCTTAGGGGGGCTTTGTCCTCTACTAAATATTTTGTTAAGGGAGATGAAACTTCCTTTCAACCACCTTTTTGATTCCCAAGATCACAATAGGGTGCGAGGGAACATCATACTTGAGGGTCAAAATTGGTTTCTAGTCCCAATTTAAGTGATTGTGTATGGAAAGCAATAACTTCAACTTAAAATTTTACAAGCCAAATGAGCCATCCATGTGGCAGCAAAGAAAAAGAGGAGAATAGTGATTCTTTTTACCCCTAAGTTTCTATGTTATCTAACCTTTCTTATGGGAAAGGATTCTAAGTCGAATTTAGTTGCCTTACAAAGTGCAAAAAAATAAAAATATGAAGGCTAGGGGCCCTTAAACCATGCATAAAAACCCTTACAATTTTGAAAAACTGGACTTATGTGCAGGTTGCAGTTCTGACAAGTGTGTAGAGGGAATTCAATGCGCAGAGTAATGAATCATGTGGCGTGCACAATGCGCATCTATGGGCCAAAAAATCCACGCACTTCCTGTCACGTGTCGGGGAAGAAATTTCCAAGTGGAATACTCCTTCCTTAGCTCTGAATTTTGACTTTGGCAGGTTAGGCTAGGCTAGTTTTGGTACTTGCAAGTCAAAACAATCAAAATTAAGTGCTCTCAAGGCTCAAATAGGGAGGAATTTGATATCGATCCTCAGTATGGTCGCCAATCCATTTTGTTGGTTTTGTCACTTGGGTGAGCGAAACAACAACACTTGCATGTTTAGATGAGCCTGCTAAACAAGACAGAAGTTTGTGAGTGGTTTAGATAATCCAAACACATGTGAAAATAAAGAAATACAACTAAAAACAACTAAGAAATAAATGTTAGAAATATTGAGAAACTTTGAACCACAAAAATCAAACAATGACCAACATATTGCTACCAATGGACCAATAGATTAGTATGCAAAACACCATAGAGAAAGGCAAGGAATTATGAGTCCCCTCTTCCTCCTTGGAAGGGCTCTTGAGTTCCCTAATTGAGAGCTCTTCACTCTTTACAATGGAATAAATGGAAAGTGGTGAAGAAAAACAATGCTTATTCCCTCAAGAGGTGAGTGGAATGGCCTATTGCAATGGTGCTTGAAGGATTCAAAGAGAAAAGAGGATTCTCAAAGAAGAATTATTGCAGCATAAAAATACCTTGAAGATCTTATTTTCTTAGCACACCCATGGCTCTTATTTATAGCATCCATACATGGGAAAATGTAATTGGTTCATAGTGTGAACAAGGGGCCTTTTAGGGCACCCTCTATCCCTTGAGTAGCCTCCAAGCTAGATTTTGCTTAGATATGAGTGTCAAATCATGTTGGGGATCGGACTAGAAGTGGTTGAGGATCCGACAAGATTCATAAATGCATCGTTCATAGAAGTGTGTGGCTTTTGTTGTAGACAGTCGTGCATTTTGCGCATAGTGCGCGTTGACAGCTGTGTTGGCCCGGAGATGCTACACACTGTGCGCTCACTTCCTTTGGTGAATTTGCAGACTTTAATTTTTTTACGCAATTGTATAGTTTTTTCCTTATAGATGGATTTTTTGGTGTTGTAGGTGGACTAATGGCTGCTAGCATTGATTTTTTCTTTAACCATTTGTGTGCAATTTTGCGGACGATTTTTCAGTGATAACAGTTATGGCAATGTTTCCTTCATGATCCTAAGCCATAAAATCAACTAGGAGATCAAGTTCGGTGCAACCCCACCCCATGTCAAACTCACACCCATGTAGTGGTAGAACCACCCTCATGGGACCTAGGAAAGGAGTCACCATGATAGGTCAACATACTCCATAAATTATTGGAAGTCGAAATTGATGAACAAGTTAAGTGTATCACAATAAAATTTGGTTGACAAATTTCTCTTTATATTATTGCACAAACTTGAAATAAATTAACAAGGTTTAAAAAATGATTATAGTCATTGCCTTCATGTTCAATTATTTGGTATTCTTCATGTTCAATTGTGTAAACTGAATTGCACTATAAACATAAGCAGTGTTGAAATTTGGCACTCACCCTTGCCTGTCAAACACAAAATTTGTGATGGTTGGATATTTTTGCCTCCCTTCAATTTATGTTCACACAAATTGCTTAACTATCAATTTTAAGTTGACAACTTTGGGATGATGTACCAATGTATTTGTAATGATAACATAAACAATATTGTGGTGTTGTTTATTAGAAAAAGAGAAGATTAAAAGAAGAAATGATAGATTATACTAACATACAGACCAAAAATGATAGATTATAATAGAAATAGTAATTGTAGAAGAACTAGAATACCACAAATAGCAATACCTTTATTGATGAAAGCAATGTTCACTTTCCTCTTTGAGGGGGAACCTCCAGATGAGTAGAGCTCTAATTACAATATGCTTCACAAGACATCCCATTACCTCGCTTCTAATGCATTATCTAGTATTTATCTAACCTCCTAGGAAATTTATAGTGAAGCAACTTTCTAGTAGGTAGAACCTTCTAATAAGCCTTTTGACAATTGTAACATTCACACTATATCTATTACATTGGCCTTATTTAATAAAGATGGCCTCAGTACATAGCAACCTGTCGATCTACTTAAGGGGTTTAGTGTAGGACCCTAACATGCCCTCCTCCTCATAAAGCAGCATTATCCTCGGGGATGGAGATCGGGTAATTGTTAAAGAATCTAGAAATTTCAAATTAAAAGTGTCCTCCTAAGAAGAAATCAATAAATTGATAAAATAATGCCATGTAGACAATTTTTTAATAGTTTTTAAAAAATTTCACTTTTATCAAAGCTACCCATGGTTATTTCAATTTTATCAAAGCTACCTTAAATATATATTTTATATTAAAATCAATTTATGAAGATGAAATTCGATGTTTTCCCCAAAATAAGGAAAGAAAATTAAATACATTATCCCAATATTAAAATTTATTGGACCAACTCAAAAATATATACAATTAAAGAAAAATTGTAGAATAAATATTATATATTTTTAAAAAAGATATTATATTATATTGTATTACATATATCATTATAATATAATATAATATATTATTATAATATAGATGACAACAATATTGACCGAGCCTTCCATCAAAAGCCCAATCTCCTACCTTTCCTAACTTTGTTCACTCCCCTTTTCCATATAATAAGAGGGGTGTTGCCTTTAATTAATATATATATATATAGCCACAGTATTGGTCAAGCCTTCCATTGAAAGCTCGATCTCCTACATTTCCTATGTATTAACATAGGTACTTTGTTCTTTGTTCACTGCCCTTTTTTGGTCGATCCTTCCATCGAAAGCTCGATCTCTTACATTTCCTATGTATTAACATAGGTACTTTGTTCATTGCCCTTTTTCATATAACAAGATTTGCCTATCAACGTACCTGCTGCAATAGAAAAAATTATTGTTGGCCAATTGTCTGCCTCCAAAAATGTGTGTGCGATGCAGTGGTGGAATTCCTAGTTGGCCAACTATCCACCTCCAAAACTGTGCATGAGATGCACGTAGATTCTTTTGGGGGATTTTTGGGTATGTGGATGTTTTTTGGGGATTTTGTGTGTGTTTCTATGGCTTAAAAATTTTAAACTATCGAAGGTTGATTGACTTGGCATTACATGCGACAAGAGATCAAATTGAACAAACCAACATTACATACGACCAAAAATTGAACTTTGTGTTGGAGGCTAATTTGAGAAACATAGTATTGTTTCCCAGTGTTGTTTGTCATCTTCAACCACTCCAAAATATAACACATGTTGTTAATATGAATAATGGATTAAACAAACGCCTCTGTTGTTGCAAGTTATGTTGTTACCACTAGATCTAAAGATGGTACCGGTTATAGATCTTAATCAACGACATGTACATGTGTTCATACTATATATGTCGGTTCAATCCCATAACTATGAAAGAAAGGTAAAGCGAGTATGGTGGGCAGCGATATAACTTCAACAATAGCAATATTGTGTGGGTTCATAAGGTTTTTATCCAGTCGTGTTGAACAAGTGACCAATCAAAAAGACCTTTCTTACCTTTGCATGTATTTCCTACCATCGCCTCGGCAATAACGGGTTGATTTGAATAGCCAATCAGATCCTAGAAAAATGCTTTGAAATAATTAAAAAAAAAACTTAAAAGATCAACTTGTAATGTCACACCTTCGAAAAAGCTCAGAATTTTTTGGTCCAACCTCAAATAATAGGTGGTCAACAACATATTGAATGTTGTACACCACCATAGGGGTAGGTAGAATAAAAGGGGTGCCACCTTTAATTAATAAATAATATGTTATAATATATTATTATATTATATTATATTATACTATATTATACTATATTATATATTATATTATATTGTATTATATTATATTATATTATATTATATTATATTATATTGTATTGTATTGTATTATATTGTATTGTATTATATTATATTATATTATATCTTTTTAATACACTATCTCTCATTTATTAAAACTATTAGAAAATTGGTTAGCATATTAACTCCACTCTCGATATCCAAGACAATTTCAGGTAGCTAGGGCATTGATCATGCTTAAGGTAGACACATTATATTATTAAAAAATTCTACCTATCTACAAATTATATAATAAAAAATTGACTAATACATGCACCTCTTTTGAATTTTAAAGCATTTTGATTGGCTAATACAGTATGACATGGAATTGGTATTAGGGTTCGGCGACGCATTTTTCGACCAAATTTCCTCTAATGGATTGTTCCCATGTGGCATCCTTGGGTTGTGTGTCCTTATATTGTATTAGTACCTCTTGTATAGTGAACCACAAAGGATGCCTCTCTTTTTTCAAGAATGGCATCTGGGTACAACCAAATGAAACCTTCTATATCCAATTTTGGAGGGAAATGTCAAATACAAGAATTAGATCCGACCACTTTCTTAAGCATTAGACATGAAAGATTGAATGAATATTAGATTGGCTAGGAGGATCAAATTTATAATCCACTTGCCCAATACATTTGAGGACCTTATAGGGGCCATGGACCCTACACATATATTGGATAGTTGTAGCACCTAACACTTCCTTTCCCTCAGGACCCTAGAAACCTTATCTGTTGCAATTAGTCCATGAAATTCCTACATAAATTGCAATATTGAGAAATTGGGAATTTTGTCAACGTAGAATATTTAGGCGGGAATATAACCATGGTAAGAGTAGTGAAAAAAAAAGATTGGGTCCTACTCACACTCGTATTTGAGACCTATCTCAATAGAATTCTTGTGTTGAGTTAATCATCATGGTACCACTTTCTAGTAAGTCTTTTTGGTGGGCCTACCTGCCCCATTATCGATCATCTATCTAAAACGACCAATGACATAGTGTTGATTGCATTGGTACACTCTCTAGTAACCTTTTTCTTGTGGAACCACATCTCTATGGGTACCACTCAAGGCATAGGGTTATCCACCATAGTCTCATCTCTAGAAAATTTGTGTAATGAGTTGCAACACAATATAGACCACAACCACTCCTATGCTAAACAAAATCTGAATGCCATCTGTGACAAGCTAGCCAACCTGGAGTTACTACTTGTCTATAATTCTAAACTCATGGAAATGAAAAATTAGATGCTTTCTTCACAATCCTTGGGTTATCAATGATCAAACTATCCATCCCAAAAGGAAGGGGATGAATCATTCAATCCCAATGAGCATCAAACCACCCTACTTGTTTGAGATATGATGATTCACATGTGGTAAGAAATTCCTAAAGTTGATATCAAAAAAATGTATGGATCTAACCCCACAGGATGGGTCACTCACATGGAACATTAATTTTCCCTACATGGTATCACAAATGACTTGATGAAACTTCACATGGGTGTCTTATATTTGGATCTTGAACATTAGGAATGGTGGCAATAACATAACAACTCCCACAAGGGTTATATTTCTTGGATGCAATTTTTCTAAGACGTTTTTGAAGATTTTGAAACAAACACTCATTATTTGGGTTGACTGGCCATGATTAAACAATATTGTATAACTAAAGATTGCATATCCTCTTTTGAGAAACTAGACAACAACATTGAAGCCATGTATGATCATTTTTGTAGGGAATTATTTATAAATGGTTTAAAATAAGAGATGCATGCAAAATTCTTAATATCTCATCTTACTACTTGGTTTGAAGCCTCACAAAGAGACCAAGAATCCCAAAAGGTGGTGAATGTTGAAATTAAAAAGACCCCATTTTTCCCCATCCCCGTTCCCCTATTTCCTCCCTTACCAATCCCTCTTTATCCTCTCCACCTCTCAAGCTCCACAAGTTAACCCTAGATGAAATTACAAAATGCCAACTTAAATATCTTTGCTACAACTATGATGAGAAACACTTTCCTGGGGATAAATTTAAGAAGAAAAAACTCTTTATGGCCATTTTGGTGGACATTTATGATGATGAAGTTGAAGCTATACATCACAAGGATCTTCATCCTTATATTGAAGAAACTCCCCCATTTTATCCATAGGATGTGGAACCACAAATATTCCCACATGCCTTGACTAGTATTTCCCCTTCCCAAACCCTCAAATTTATTGTCTAAATCAAACATCACAAATTCATTGTCTTATTTCATAGTGGTAGAACCCATAACTTCATTCATCATTGTGTATCCCAAGAAACCCACTGATACATCCATGATGTGACCAACCTCCAAATCATGTCTACTACTAGAGGTTCTATGAAATGTGGTGGTTGTTGTGAAAATGAGAGACTTCAAATGGGTGATTATTCCCTAAAAACCCACATATTTTCTATTGAAATGAGTGGATGTGACATTGGTTACGAAAATTAGGCCTGATCAACATGGATTTCCATGATTTATACATGAGTTTTGAGTAGGAGGGACATAACTATACTTTTAAAGTAATTATAGTTGACTCTCCCAAGATCATCATCTCCCACCATATGGAAAAGATTATTAAAAATGGGAATTCAAAAATTATGGCTCAATTCCATGCCACAAGACTTTGAGACTTCTCAACATTCATCCTAAAATGCAATTAGTCTTGGAAAAACACCAATCCATCTTTGAATCTCCCCAAGGACTACCACTCTCACAAGGTGAGCATGATCATTCTATTCCACTCATACTAGGTAGCCTCCCACCCAATGTACACATGTATCACCATCCATTTTCCCCAAAAAATCAAATAGAAATATAGCCCAAGAGTTTCTCACAAATAATGTCATTCACCCTAGTACCATCCCTTATTTGTGACTTGTCATCATGGTCCTTCAAAGATAGGGCACTTGGAAAATGTATCCTGACTTTTGAGCTCTGAAAAATTGATAGTCAAGGATAAATTTCCCATTCTAGTCATTGGTGACCTTTTGGATGAACTCAAGGGTGCTCAATTCTTCACCAAACTCAATATCCACTCGGGCTATAAAAAAAATTGCATGAAAGAATTCAATATTCCTAAAACTAGTTTTCACACTCATGAAAGCCATTATGAGTTCTCGGTGATGACCTTTTTCCTTTGCAATGAACCTTTCACATTCCAAAGCCTCATGAACAAAATATGTAAACCCTTTACATGTCATTTTTTCCTTGTCTTTTTTATGACATGTTGATCTATAGTAAAACTTGGCAAGCCCATGTCACCTATGTGGACCAGGTCTTACAGCTACTTTTTGATCCAAATGTGCCTTTGGCATCCTAGAAGTGGAATATTTGAGTCATATTGTTAGTCATTATGGTGTGCATGTGGATCCAAAGAAACTTTAAACGATGAAGGATTGTCCTTGCCCTAAAAATATTAAAAGTTTAAGAGGTTTTGTTGGTCTCATTGGCTATTACATGAAGTTTGTAAGGAACTATGGTAAAGGCTTCAGAGCAGTACTCATGCAAGAAAGATGATTGTTGGCTTTTACCCAAAACAACTATGTGAGAGGCACTTGGGAAAATCCACTTATAAAAAGGAGATGATTGTTGTATTACATGATATGGATATCTAGCATCCATACTTACTTGGGAAACATTTCTAAATTAAAATTGATCATCACATCCTGGAATACATCATGGAGTAGACGATTTCTTCCCCCGAGCAACAAAAAATGGGTCACCAAAATGTTGGGGTATGATTATGAGATAATTTATAAGAAGAGAAAGGCGAATGTGGTAGTAAACACTCTTTATTGACAGTATGAAGATGAAGGGTCCCTCTTTTCACTCTCTTTCCTAGTACAATATTTGTTGAATGATGTTTGCAAACAATGACTGATTGATCCCAAGATCAATAGCCTGATCCAACAACTTCAAATGGAATCCCATGCATATTAGTGATACACTTAGAAAAATGAAGAGCTTATCTATAAAATATGTCTTTATTTGACGAAGCAGTCTATATTTAAGTCACAAGTGTTATCAAAACTACATTCCCCTCCCACAGTAGGTCATTTTGGGTTTCATAAAACATAACAAAGGATCAAACACTCATTTTTCTAGGAAGGCATGAAGAAGGACATCTCCACCTTTATGGTAGAATGAGACATTTTCCAATGACACAAGGGAGAAACAATGAAACATATAGGTGAACTCCAACCTTTACTAATTCTGCTAGCTATTTAGACTAACATTTAGATGGACTTCATTTCGGGGTTACCAAAATTTGGAAATAAATCTATAATCATGATTGTGGTTGATCGCATTTTTAAATATGCTTAATTTTGTGCTCTCCAACACCCCTTCAAGGCCTATATGGTCACTCAAGTATTCATGGATAATATTTTTAAACTCCATGGAATGTTGCACTCAATTATGATGGGTCGTGACCCCATATTCACTAGCGATTTCCAGCAAGAGTTGTTCCGACTCCATGACACTTAATTGAATCTCAACACCACATATCACCCCCAAATTAATGTACCTGGAACAACCTCTTAGGGTACCAACTAAGGATTATCAACCATACCCTTATTTGTACTACCCGATTACAAGGGTACTAAAAAGTAATATTCCCAAGTGTTGATCTTAATGCACTATATCAACAAGACAGTGGATCAACTTATCTAAAGTTGGTTTATGGTAACCTAGGGAACTTCTAATATACTCAAGGGCATGTGGAATCGAAATTTGATATACAGGTGATGTATGATGTAGTACTACTCAGAGGGGTACCAACAAGGGTTATAAGGGTTCCCAACTAAGGGAAATCAATTATATTCCATGTGTGTATTCTTAAACTACTGTAGACTTACCTATTGATATAGATGCCATAATATGTCTCTAGCCTAAAAAGTTTCTCTAAAAATATTCTTATGAAAGTGCTCTTAATCCACTTGTTGTTTTCTTTATTAGTGATTTAAAAGATTCAAAGAAGAAATAATATAATATACCAAGATTTGGAGTAGAATTGACAGATTATAATGGAAATAGGAAATTGTAGAAGAACAAAATACCATAAATAGAAATACCTTTATTGATGAAAGCAATGTTCACATGTCTATTTGAGGGGGAAACATCCATATGAGCAGAGCTCTAATTACAATATTCTTCATGAGAAATCCCATTACCTTTATTTTACTTCATTACATAGTTTCTATCTAACCTCCTAGGAAATTTCTAGTGAAGGAACTCTCTAGTAGGTGGAACCTTCTATTAAGCCTTCTTACAATTATTATTTTCACGCTATATCTAATATATCTACTACATGGGCCTTATTAGTAGAGATGGAATCAATACATAGCAACCTATCTATCTACTTAAAGGGGTTAGGGTAGGACCCTAACATGCTCCTCCCCATGACAAATTGCTCTTTGTATTATTGCATAAACCCGAAATGAATTAACAAGGTTAAAAAGTGATTATAGTCATTGCCTTCATGTTTCGTTCTTTGGTATTATTCATGTTCAATTGTGCAAATAGAAGTGCACTATACATGTAAGTAGTGTTGAAATTTGGCATTCACCCTTTTCTATCAAACACAAAACTTGTGATGGTCGGATATTTTAACTGCCCTTGAATTTATGTTCACACTAATTACTTGACCATCAATTTTTAAGTTGACAACTTTGGGATACGGTACCAATGTACTTGTAATGATAACATGAGAAATACTACTCAATGCTCTTGTGGTATTTTCACCTTCTTCATTGAAACAATACTCTCTGACTAATTGTATTCCTTGTCATTATTGGTTTTTTACTCCATACTTGTGGATTCAAATCTTGTTAACGATGTTGCGTTCTGCCCATATGCCAAATTCAAGGTAATTTGAGCCATTAGAAAAAATTTATATTATTTGCAAAAAAAATCATGACATTAATATACTATATTTTTCCCCTACTCGTGAATTCAAATCTTGTTAATGTTGCTACAACATGTTCATATGCCTAATTTAAAGCATTATGGGCCACTGTATAATTTTCATATTTTTTGGAAAACCATAGAGGTTAGAAATTTTTTGTTTAAAAACAAAGTTTAACATAGATAAAAAGGATAAAATTACATTAATGTTGATATCAACTAGTAATTACTCTCCAATGAATTAATAAAAACCAAACTGATCTGGATTTATGAGTGAAACGAAATGAATAACATATTGAGTACCATAGCACATAGATACGAAGAACAACAACAGATATCCAGTGAACAATAACTTTTATTGAATAAATAAAATAGGTTGAAAATGTAAAACTGCAGAACTGAAACAACTTGCTCGAATGGTGGTAGTTATCTCTGAGAAGAGATGTGGTTGCTACACACATATGTCTTAGAAGAATGATTACAATGAGGCTCCAGAGGCCTTTTTAACATTGCAACATCAATGGGACCCAAGGGTTGGAATCCCAACCCCACCTGAAATGGGCTATGGATGGTGGAGCTATGGAGAGCCATGTTGTAGTCATGCAAAATATAGGGAAGACTCCCATCCCATGCACGCATATGCTTAGAGTTGTACATGCAAAGTATGTGCACAATCATCCAATTGATGACCTCTGTCTAGCCATCGGTTTGGGGGTGGAAAGAAGTGGATTTAGTGAGCTTGGTGTCCAACAGTGACCAGAGACTTGACCAAAATGTGATGGGGAATCTATTGCCCTGATCTGAGGTGATGGTATATGGTATCCCAAAATGGACCCACACCCACTCGAAGAATATCTTGGCAGTATATGTCATTGTGATGCTCTTCTTGCAGGTTGTGATAATGGCCATCTTCAAAAATCGATCAACCACCACAAATACACAATCATTGTCGTGCTTGGTGTATAGAAGGCCAGACATGTAATCCATCGAGATAGATTCCTAAGGCCTCTTGGGAGTAGGAAGAGGGGTGTATAAGCCTTGCTTCTTGATGGTTGGATTGGCAATGGCACAGGTAGTGCAAGATCTGATATACTTGATAGCGTCTTGTTGAATTTTTGGCCAACAAATTATTTTATGTAGAATGGTCACAGTTTGCTCCATGCCAAAATGTCCTTCCATCCAACTGTAGTGAGCCTCCCAAATCATCTTTGCACGCTCTCTTTTGGGAACAGTACAGAGGTGGCATAGATGGCATAAGAGTCCATCCTATATGTGAAAATCAGTGGCATTCACTCATGTACCCAAGAGTTGATAGGTGGTGGCGAAGTCAGGGTCATGTTGATAAAGTTGGGGCCACTCAAATGCCTCATGCCCATAGGAATGGAGCATTGTGGTGAGGGAAGCAACAGGAGGGAGACTGAGGCAGTCAATAATACGATTTGCGCTCCCTATTTTATACTTGATGTTGATATGGAACTGTTGTAGGTATGTGGAACACTTTTGATGGTGGTCTTTCTATAACTTCCCCTGTGTCTATATGAACTACAGAGGCTTGTGATCAGTGTGGATGAATGTCTCCTTTCCCATAATGTAATGTTTCCGTTGATGACAGTCTTACACAATGGAATGCATTTCTTTGTCATAGGTGGGGTATTTTTGGACAATATCTGAGAGTGTCTCACTATATTATGTTATTGGATGACTGTGCTAAGTGAGAACTGCACCTACAACATAGTCGAAGGCATCAGTCTCGATATCGAACGATTGTTGCAGATCATGTAAGAAGAGTATTGGAGCTGAGCACAAGCAGTTCTTCAGATCATCAAATGCTTGTTGGTTTGTCTGCCCCCATGCGAACTTTTCCTTACCACTTCCCTTGGTCACTTGGCTAAGGGCCCATTAAATATGGGATATTCCCAACAAGAACCTTTGGTATAATTTGGCAAGTACCAAGAAGCTATGAAGCTCAGTTAGTGTGGTCAGGGCTGGCCAGTCACAAATGACTTGGATCTTGGCTGGATCCACATGTACCCCATGCTCATCAACAATGTAGCCCAATTATTGGACCATGTTCATGCCAAAATATCATTTTTCCAAGTTGGCATATAGCTTGTGCTGTTGTAGAGTGCCCAAAACTTGTTGAATATGTTGCATGTGCTCCTCCCAAGTTCTATTGAAGATGAGAATGTCATCCAGATATACCACCATAAAAGAGTTGGTGATGGGTCTCAATACATCATCTATCAATATCATGAAAGTTGTTGGTGCATTTGTTAAGCCAAAGGGCATGACCAACCATTCGAAGAGACCTTATTTATATTTAAAAGTTGTCTTCCATATATCAGTTGGTTCGATGGGAACCTGGTGGTAGCCAAAATTTAGGTCAATCTTGCTGAAGAAACTTTTCCCTTGAGTTGGTCAAGAATCTCATCAATTCGGGGAATTGGGTACTGGTTCTTGACTGTGATTTTGTTTAATGCTCTATAATCAATGCAGATCTGCCAGGTTTTGTCTTTCTTCTGCACCAGCACAATCAGACTTCCACAAGGGGAGGATTTGGGTCATATGTGCCCCTTTTGAAGTAGCTCTTGGATCTAGCGCTTGATTTCATCATTTTCCATTAGCGATCGATAATAGACTGGTCCATTAGGTAGCAGTGCATTGGGGGTTAGATCAATTGGATGCTTGAATTGGTAGTGCATTGGTACCCTAGTGGGTGGGGAGAAGATGTCTTTGTACTCTTCCATGATCATGTTCACTTGCTTCTGATGTAAAGAGAGCCTCTATGTAGAGGTCATAGAAGTGGTAGCGACCTTCTTCTTACTACGAGCATGGATCACAAAGAATATGAACTTCCCGGTCTATGAAATTACCTTATTGCATTGCTTAGCAGAGATTAAAGAAATAATAGTAGGCGACGCTACCTATGGGATCATGTACAATTGTCTACCCAAAGTAATAATAACATTGTGGGGTCTAGAATCATACACAACATGTTGCTTCCACAAATATGGTTGGCCTAAAAGAACATCACAAACTTCAAGGGGAGAAATATCACACAATACCTCATCTTTGAAAGGCTTAATGTTGTAGGGAAAATGACACTGTTTGATGATGCAGAGATCTCATCCTTGGCAAAGCTAGCCGATGGTGTAGGGTTGCGGGTGAGGTGTTATTGACAGGTCCAATTGGTTGAAGACCTTTGTTGAAATCAGGTTCTTCTTACTATCGCTATCGACAATGAAATGCAGTGGATTCCCCTTTACCCACATCTATGAGTGAAAGAGGCATTCCCCTTCCTCTAGTTCTTATGGTTCACTTGGCTGGACTTTGGTGGTAGCGATAGTGGAACTGGGTTCAGCATCGATGATCCGCTTCCCACTTTTTGGATTTGATTCAAAGTCCTAAACTACCTTTGACTCGGAATATTTCTTCTCAGCCGCCAGTGAATGCTTGGAGCGACATTCTTTAGTGTTGTTCCAAGGGATTTTATGGTATTCACACCACTTTCCTGTGTCCTTCTTCGACTTCTCATTACCCTTCTTGGGTCGCAACTTGGACTGGTTGTCCTCAGAGTGACCATATTTTCTCTGTCCCTTGTTTGGTGGATTGGGACTACCTTTTCCCCACTTCCGTTGTGAGGAATTTGTAGATACAAACTCTTGCCTCTTCTGCTTAAATTTGTGCTCGATCTTGACAACATATCTATAATCTGCACCTAATGATGTAATGTCCAGAAACTCCATTTCTATTTGAATGTATCTGTGCATACAGTCGTGGTATTTTAGCACTAGATTTAATTCAGAGTCTTTGATACCCAATTTGGTGCGCATAGTATGGAAAATATTAGTGAAATGTGGTACTTTCTAGTCCCTTTCTTGATGCAGTGTGGTCCATCTTGTGTATTGGTCCTCGTAGCTTCCAAAAGGGTAGTATTGTTTTTTAATGTCATCCCTGAAGGAATCCTGGGTGGGGGCGATCGCAGATATTGTAGATTCATATGTGGCCATTTGCTCAGAGTACGTATCCCACCAGTCCTTAACATGGGGGACGACCTTGAGGAGTGAAAAAGTAATATTTTCCCTATCAGAAAAATTATGGACCGAAAAATTCCCTTCGTGCAGATTCAACCATTTATCTACAACATCTGCACGAAGGGAATTTTTCGGTCCATAATTTTTCTGATAGGGAAAATNTGAAAAAGTAATATTTTCCCTATCAGAAAAATTATGGACCGAAAAATTCCCTTCGTGCAGATTCAACCATTTATCTACAACATCTGCATCTATCAGTCCTTCAAATAATGGAATATCAAAATTTACTTGTACCTTGAAGGGGGTTGTGTGACCGCTTGATGAATATGTGTCTCCTATGGGCATTCGTCGAAGGATCTGTGCAAAGTTTTCCATCATCTTGTTCCTTTGTCACGCAAGGGCTTCCTCGAGAAACATTTTGAAAGGATCTCCTACTCCATCGTCTTTCTTCTCATCCCCCATGAGTTGCATTCAAGTTTAGTGTGGCTGATATTGCAAAGGCTCGATTGGTTCGAGTCCCAGCTTCTTGTACCCAAATCTTGTCGGGGACATGCACAAAGAAAAACAAATGAAGAGAAGACCACTGTGATACCATTGATCCAGATTTAAGAGCGGAACAGAATGAATAACAGATTGAGTACCATAACATAGATATATGGAGAACAACAATAGATATCCAGTGAACAATAACTTTTATTCAATAAATAAAATAGTTTGAAACTGTAAAATTACATAATTGAAACAACTTGCTCGAATGGTGGTAGTTATCTATGAGAAGAGATGTGGTTTCTACGTGCATCCGTCTGAGAAGAATGATTACAATGAGGCTCCAAATTCATTTTTAACATTACTCGTGAATGCAAAATCCCTATACATCAAAAAACCTAACCCTAGGATATGAAACTCCAAAATTTATGTGGACCCCGATGGGTAAGTTGGTACCTCAACTTCCTGGGGTCATAACTTTTGCATACGACCTCCGTTTTAGGTGCGTGATAGCCCATTGAAAAGGTATTTTCGACAACTACACATTATGTCGTCAAACTTTGACTGCATATATAGTTTGACTGTGGCAAGCCAAAAAAACATTGTTTAGGGCCCCAAAACGGCCCTGGAAGTACATAAAGATGTAATGACATGAAAACTTCCAAATAAGCTTATTGGATTGGGTGGGCGGCCACCAATATCCACCTGGAAGCTGTGCAGGGATTCAGACAACCCAAAAAGTTAAGAACCTACAATTACAAAGAAGTACAGAAGAACGTGTTGAACTAAAAATTGTCAAGAGAAGCCAGTTGGAATAGGTGGGTGGCCACCAATATCCACCTAGATCACAAACATGCCATATTAGTGCCCAACCAATAAAATAAAATGAAATAGAAAATAGTTTGCATACAACCCATAACATCGATTTTATAAACAATTTGACTATACAGTAAGTAAGAAATATATATGAACTATAGACTACATATATCTATCTCAACTCTTAATCTATAAAGAATCTAAAGGGATCAAAGTACTTAAAATATCCACAATTAAGAATTTTACCTGAAGAATATTTAAGAATAATTTTGATTTTCCAAAACTAATGAAGGCATTGATAATTTAAAAAAAGAATCATAAAAAATACCTCAAATTATTTTCCCTTCTATGAGAACCTTGCACAAGTTTATCT
>JASDQU010305561.1:15374-49615 GCA_032191745.1 Picea mariana | reverse complement strand
CTGGAATCACAGAACCCGCTTTCGATTTTTGTTGCACGCTGACGAGAAAACCAATTATGTTGTAAAGCGTACAATTGTTGCTTGAGAATGCCAGACTACGAGTGAAGAGAGATCCGCATTGCTCTCCGCAACTATTTGAAAGGCCTAGACAAATTTTGCAGCTTGTGATTGGCATCGGACAACGTAGTACAAATATCCGCTGCTTGCAGTCACCATTTTAAGGACGGAGATCAGAAGAGATATCTAAATGTTGTTTTTGTGGTAGATTGCTGCCCATAATAATTTGCAGTTCGGTGTCACATTTCTACTCGAAATTCTATATGTGCATTGAGATATTCATGTTTTGTTGATCCTCTTTTGAGGTTTTTTCTCCATTGTGAAAAGTGCAGCGTAAAAGGCTGTTTGTTGACACTGCTTGTGAGCAGAGCCACCATTCCACAGTAATTTATATTTATTGCAGAAATTATTTTTTGTTAGAAATTGTGGGTGAGATGAGAAGAGAGTGAAGTTCTCATGGGTCAGCAAAGGAGGTTGACACAACTCATGCGTCAGCAAAGGAGGTTGACAGAACTCCGGAGAGAGTTGAAATAGATGAGGAGAAAGAATCAGCATGAAGAGTAATTATATTCTGATGGGGTGTTGTGTTTCCAGCTGAAGAACCCATGTTTGACCAGAAAAATGTGGAGCTAGAACTGAATAAAGAAATTGATGAATTATATGAAATAGTGATGCCAAATTTGTCATTCTTATGAGATATAAATTATGAATTTTGGAAAACTGAAATGAAAAAATTACTGTAGTTAGTAGATTTATTGCATTATGATCAAGAAGGTTGTGCCAATTTCTATGATATGAGAAGAGGTAAAATAGCATTACAGCTTATTATTGGATGAAAACATTTTTGTCTAGTATTTTGTGTGAATTTGGTGAAATACCTAATGCAAAAATATTTTGGAATATTCTTGAAATGAGGAAGTAGAGTGAGAATGTTGAAGTTAATGAAGGTATTGACAGTCTCTTGACTAGAACAAAGAATGACATTATTGAAGTCACAATGATTAATGAAGAAAGTGACATTAAAATAACATCTAGTGATTTGGTGAATTCAAGTGAGATTGATAATGGAGATGAATGTATAGTTGTTAATGAATCCCTGGATGAATCTTTGGTCAATTTAGTTAAATATGATGATGAAATATTTGGTCAATTTAGTTAAATATGATGATGAAAACTTTTCAAGTGAAGGTTGTTTACAAGTGTTATAGTAGAAGAAACTCATAGATGATTTGTTAAGTGGAAAAATAACTTTGTTTGCAAAACATGTGGATGAAACTGCATTAGGGAAGATTGTTGCAAAAGAAGAGGAGAAAGAAAAACATGATTCAACACTTAAGACAATGTCCTTAATACAACAACAATAAAAGTAAAAGAAGTTGAAGAAGAAGAGAACTCAAATGAAGTGTCAACAAAGTTTGAAGAAGAGTTACAGTTTCTTGAAGATTGGCTCGAAACACCATGTTTTGATGGAGCTTGCACAAAAGTTGCAGTAGGAAACAATAGAAATGAAGAATCACTAGATGATGAAGACGACATAGAATGGGAAGCAACAATGGATACATCTGATGAAGTCCATGGAATTTTGATGCATAGGAGCCGTGGAGAAATTAGATTTTACTATGAGTTAATGTTGAATCAAACTAATGATCAACATCTCAATGGTGAAGAGAAAACAACAGAGAATGATATGTGGAAGCAATTCACATACAAACAATTTTTCGAAGAAAAAGTTGAAGAAGACAAGCATGGACAATTTAAAACAATTTTCAAATTGATGAAAAACACCAATAAGAAGATGAAGGATAAGAATCTCAAACATGAAATTTTTAGCAAAAGAGGAAGTCTTTTAATTGAAAATGCATAGAGGTTTCAGAACTTAGAAAATGAAGAAGAGAAAAACTCACTCATACATGGAGTTCAAACAAATTTTATGTTTTTCTTCTAATTGTCCTTTGTAATGTTTGTAATCCTAGCTAAGACTAAGACCCGTAGGCATGTTATTTATTGTTATTGTATTAAACCCATTTCTCCATTTCTCCATTAATGGGGAGTATTCCAGAATAATGGTGAAATACTATACTTAAGAAATTGTTAGAAGATATTTCTATTTTACGCTAAATTAGTGTTTGAATGGTTTTCAGATCCACAAATTTAGGAGGCTGTTAGGGGCTATCCTAGCCTATATATTTGTATGCAATTTATCAAATTGAATATAGATATTGTGTAAGCTTAGTCTCACATATAATGTGCCCTTGTGGCCTCACTGTTATTGAGATTGATTGATCTCAATTTTTCAAGTAGCTTCCCACAAGATATCAATTCAATTGTTAAAAACCTTTGCATCATTAAAGATTTGGATATTTTAATTATTAAAAGTGAAGGGACTCAAAATAAATACTAGGATTCTATTAAATTTGAAATTCGCTTAGTTGCAACTTTTCTGGACCATCCAATAATTGTTTCTCATAGATTGTGTTCTATAAACTCTTACATAGAGAACTCAAAAGAAAATGATGTAAAGTGAAGGATTTTTGATAGATCAATTAAAATTTCATCCTTCCTCTCTATAGTTAGATTATAAAATGCATGATGAGAACAAGAAGAAACTTGAACGTTTATTCAAGGTAAGAATTCTACTTTTGATGTCTAAAGGGAACGACCACAAATTGGTTTTCATCAATAAATGATTAAAGCACAAAAGGATTATTTGACATAGTCTTCCCAACATCATTCCCAAAAGATGTTACTAATTGGTTTTCAACAAAAAAATTCTCAGTATATTAAATATATGGTGTTTTCAAAAAAATTACATTGTTGGGATATTACAACCATATTAAAAAAATATACACATACGACATAGTCATAACATGTAGGCCGAAAAAGTGCTTGTTACATATAGTCGGACCAATCGAAGGGAAAAAAAAAAGAGGAGTCGTCCATGGTTACTTATGATAACACATTTTTGAAGAATCCAGATCTATCAAAAAGTCACAGACTTCCCAGATGTGTTATCTTAATCACAGGTAGAGACATAGAGAAAGTGGGGGGCCATCCTGGCCATCCTTCAATTTGTTGTAATGGATGCTCCCTTTTGGGACATGAGGTGGTTTTTTTGATAATTTGTATGCTTCCTCATTCTTTTCTCTATAGATATGATCAAATTTAATGGTGTTAAAAAAAGTTATAAGATCTTGGATTTTATCCATCCAACCCACAAGTGAAGATACTTGTAAATTTCTCTTTAATTTTAACCAATCTATCAAAAGTCTTTGAATCCCCAAAGACTTGTAACTGATCAATACTCAATCGATGTGCTAAAGATACGGAAGCCCACACACGAAGTAGTTCCTCCTTTGTGTTTGTGCCCATCCCACAGTTGAACATCCACCTCTAATAGTATTTCCAGATATCTTAATGACACCCCAAAACCCACTCAATATGCCATTTGCTTGCACTGCACCGTCAAACCAATAGTTGGATGCCAAAGTAATGTCATGTGTCTTTTTTATTCTTTTTCTTTTTATTTTTTGTAGACACTAAGCACTGGAGTTTTCCACCATCCCTATGATTTTAATGCCAATCCCCCTGTATTGTGGGAGTACGAGATTCAAATAGACACTTGTTTCTTTCTAGACAGATATACCAACATTCCAATGAAGGTAGAGTAATGTAGAATTTTTCTATTTTCAATGAGTTATCTAAATAATTTGTTAAAGAGTTGCCTCTCCATGGTGAAACAAGAATAAGTATATAAAAACTTGCACAAGTGGTGTGTGAAAGGGAAGTTTACAAACAAGTGTATTGTAGTCTCCTTGTCCCTGCAACAAAGTGAGTAAATTATCGGGCCTTGAGAGCCTCTTTTTCGCAGAATATCCCAGGTTAGGATTTTGTTGTCCAAATCCATCCAAAGAAAAAGTTTGATCATATAGGCTAGATCCGAAGACCACATCTGTCTCCACCACCCTGCCGTCTATTGTGGCTACAATTTTTTTTCCACAGTGTTACATACATTTTTAACAGTGAAAAATCCCAATTGGTCACCTCTATTCCATATTAAGGAATCTTCTCTAGACTATAGATGGATGCATGAATCGATAAGCACCTTGGAGAATGTATACCATTCAGTAGCCAAGGATCCCGAGAGTCCCAACTCATTGTTGTTTTTCCACTGATCTGTAATTAAACAAAAGGAGGACTGAGCCTTGGCTTGATACATGTAACAAATGTTTTTATTTCTTAGGGCCATCATGAGATTTTATGAGAGTAATGAAGAATTGTGAATGCCCAGAATCTTGTCCATGCCGATTAGAACATAATATCCATTTCCAAGATTCCAACTTATCCATTGTGTAATGAGTGGCAATGATTTCATGAAATTTTTCCAAATCTGCAAGGCCGAAGATTGAATAACCGTAGTCGATCTGAGCCAAGTAGCCAATGAGGAGTAGGGAAGGTATTTGTCTTTGATCACCTGGTGCCAAATCCCATATTTCATCAAAACACGCCATAAGGATTTTGCATCCAAAGAACAGTTGAAAATGAAGAGGTTCATAAGACCCCAACCTCCTAAGTGTTTCATCTTTGCAAGTATCTCTCAATTGTAGAGATGTAATTGATCTTATTTTCCACCACCTGACCAAAGGAGGTCAAAGATCAGTTTGTGGATCTTTGAGAGGACAGAAACAGGGACCGTCACAAGGGCCATCGAATAAATATTGTGTTTCCAATACCTTCTATTCAAGAATACAACGTCCTCCAAGTGATAACCAATGATTACATGAATGTTTAATCCTTTTTTGAAAATTAATAATAAGCCATCTCCACTATTCGAAGGACGTTTTATCTACTTTTATGAAATACCCCAAGTATCTAAATCCTTCGGACAACTCCACAAAATTGATAGGAAAAACTTTTGTATACTTCTCCAGTGATTCTTCTTGTACTTGTGAATGGTGAAAAGTTGATTTATTTAAATTTACTTTTAGTCCTGAGGCCCAAAAGAAAAGTTCCAATAGTTTTTTAATAACCGAGCACTCTTAAAGTGAATCCTTTGTCATGATAAGAACATCATCAACAAATATAAGATGTAGAATTTTTATAACCTTGGATACCTTGACCCCAATCAAGCTTCCCTCCACTTGTCCTTTTTTCAACATTAGGCTTAGGCTTTCCATAACAAGGATGAACAAAAGAGGCGAGCATGAACACCCTTTTCTTAGTCCATGTTCACTATAAAAAAATGGGGAAGTCTCACCATTTATCATAACAACAAAGGAGGAGCTAACAACACAAATCATAATCCAGTTTATAGAAGGAATGTTGAAGCTATTTTGTACAAGAATTAGGTGAAGGAAATCCCAACTAACACATTTGTATGCATTTTTAAATTCCAACTTTAAAATAATTGTTTTTTGCTTCTTTGCTTTGATACTTTGTAGACATTCTTGTGCGATTCTAATGGTGTCCAAAATCTCCCTACCCTATAAGAAACCAATTTGTTCGCTCGAAAGTACCCTCAAGAGAATATGTTTAATTCTATTAGAAATCACTTTTGAAATCAACTTATAGCATAAATTACAGAGCACAATGGGTCTGAAATCCCCGAGAGTCCGAGGATTATTCTCCTTTGGAATAATCTCTAGGAAGGTAGAATTTAGTGAGCTTTGAATATTTCCTCTAGTTCTAGAATATTCCACTAGTTCTAGCAGATCATCTCCCAAAATTTCAAAGAAGTGGGTGAAGAACTCAACCGTCCAACCGTCCAGGCCTCGACTTTTATCTTTAGCGAAATATTTTAAAATTCTCAAATTTCATGTTTCATGACTGGATGATCGATGAGTGAAGAGTCTTCCATTGTGACAAGATGTGAGAACAAACTCACTAAGTTCACTTGCTCCACGGGGGAAGCGAGAGAGTCAAATTACAACATCCTTTTAAAATATCTACTGGCCCCTTTTTTGAGATCCTCTTTCCCTTTATGGTTATGTCTGTTTTCATCACATATCTCCCAAATGTGTTTCTGGTTCCTTCTTGCGCTGACTTATTTGAGGAAAAAATTAGTATTTCGATCCCCACATTTCAGATAGACTGCTCAACTCTTTTGTATTCAATGTTCCTCTTCAAGTAATAACATTTGGTTACGTTATGCCTCCAAGGATTTCAAATGATAGTCAGGCGTAGTGCTCATCACATCCCTCTGTAAAGCCGAGAATTCCACCCTGAGTTTCTCCTCTAGAGTTTCCAGCCTATTTTGTTTTTCATGCCGCCTAAGTCTTGCCCAGGTTTTAATCCAGGCCTTTATCACTTTTAGTTTCCACACAAATCTATGTTGGAAATCCGATTCCACTAGGAAACCAGTATCCAACCAAACCTGTTTTACTATAGTAGATAATTCTTCCTCTGCTATCCATGATGGATTTAATTTGAAATGGTAGGCCACCAGATACTATTGAAAATCAAATTGGGCTATAAATGGCACATGATTCAAGGCATAGGGAAGATCAACCCATGATCGGTACCTACCCACATCACATAATAAACTTTCCAAAACTAGGGTACAATCCAACTACTTAGCAATACCATCCACCCTAGTTCTACCATTCCTCCACGTTGGAACCATATGATTCAGGATCAATTCCACCAAATTATAGTCCCAAAGCATAAGTTTAAAATAATTTGCAAGATTATCCACCTGTCTTGTCACTCCCCAAACCTCGTCAACACTTGTAGTGAAATTTAAATCTCCTACAAGAATCAATTTTTTATATGCCAACAATGCACTCACAGCCATCCGATCCCAAAAATATTTTCTCTCACTACAGGGCCCATATACATTGACTAAAAAAATATCTTTATTGTTTTCTAAAGTGATGCTAGTAAGAAAAATGCCCCCACCGCAGCGTGAAGGTTCCAGAAAAAACTTATTGGGATCCATGTAACCAAGAGACCACCTACATTTCCCATGGAGCCAACAACACAAGATAACCATCTAGGGACAAACTTTAACATAAAATGCCATGCTTTCTCCTCTTCAACTTGCCTTTAATGTAAAAAAATAATATCAGGTTTGATTTTTATGAGTAATCTGCGCATGGAGGCCAATTTCAGGGTCCCCCCAACCCCTTTAATGTTTAAAAAGAGTAGGATCATGTTTTAGCCCAAGCAAGAGCTTTCATGCCTCTAAGCGCCCCAAAGTATGTAACATTATGTGTGTGAGGGTTAGGTGCAACAACTGAGAAGGTAGCTTTTTTACGAGTGCTTCTCATATTTATTAGAGAAGTCTCAAAGCCCAGGCCTTTTAACCAAGCGTAACTCGTCCCATCCCCCCAAAATTGATTCCCAGACTGATAAACAAGTTCAATAAAACTCGAAAGTGTTCAAACATTTTTTCCCTGATAAGTAGTAAGAAGAAAATTAGCATTCACCTCATGGAGTAGAGGGACCAATGAGTCCAAGGTCTCCCCCAATGTGCAGTCTCCAGGTTCGGCCTCCCTGTAACCTAAAATGATAATACTGAGATGGAAATAATTGGCACTAATACATTGGATGAAGAAGAGACTTTTTCATTTTAGAGTATTGTTTTTTACAATGAATCCAATAAATTGGTTATTGAAAAGAGAGATGTAAAGAATAAGAAAGGGAAATCTCATTCAAAGATCGACCTACACAGCATATGCCCTTCCCAGATCTCCTAGATACACTGAGCAACTGGAGACACTCTAGAAAACTCTATTAAGGACCTTGAAATGGAAAATTTCATGTTAAAGGAGTGAATCGAAGAATTTGATGCAACTCTAATGCCTCTTTGACTATTTTCTACTCCTTTGGCAATGGTCGGGCCCACCACACCTGGGACAAAGTTAAAGGATAAAAAAACCTTCTCACATCGGCCCGAGGCTATGTCGAAAAGAATATAAACAGAAAAATGGAATTAATAATAGAATCTTGGGATATGTTAAAGAATATGGTCTCTTTTGGAGCAAGAGCGCATGCTTTTCATGAGTATCCACAAGTAGATATCAAGAATGAACAAGGTTTATACCTCAATGCAGTTTTACTATTTCGTGTTAAAGTTACTGGTATGATGGAATTCAGAAGAAGACAAGAGGATCTCCCTTCCCTGGATCGAATAGACCAGCTAAACACATGCTGAAAAGAAAAGGTAAAAAACTTGAATGGTATCATTCAAGCATGTAGCCAGGGCATATCGAAAAGAGTCAAACTATTCAAGAAATTAACTGAGATGGATCTAGATAGAAGCACCAATGTAATCCAAGACCTAAAATTTATATTCAACTCTTGTTTTTTAACCAATCAAGAATTTGATGATCAAGTTCAAATCTATAGAAGACCTTCATTTGAAAATTTCGATGGCATTCTTGAATATGGCGAAGATTGTGTGAAAAACTGGCTAGTTGGTTATTTGATTAAAAACCAAGATATTCAAGAAGTAGTGCACAACCTCTCTATTGATCTAAGGCACTTGGAAAGTGAATTCTTCAATATAAAAATCTAGCATGAGATCAATGTGGCACATATGAGGAGCTACATCGAAGAATGGTTCAAAAAGGTTGTCAACCATATTACCAATGAAGGTCAAAGCCAAGGAAATCCATAAAAGGACATAAATGAGAAAATGACAAGGCATGGGACACCATCATAGTAAGTTGATACTGATCACATTCTTCTATCTTCATCCAATTACTCTAACAAATCTTTAACCGAGGATTCACAATTTTCTCCTTCTTCTTGCAAGGTCTTGCTATTTTCCATCACCAACTTTCTTCTTTCTACAAACTTTATTCTTGTACATATTTTCTTTGTAGTCTGTGGCAGTCCCAATCCCATTCATTCTGACAAACAAATTTATATTTCAAAGAATATGTACTGAACTATATATTTTTTCACAAATTCCAAGACAACTATTTTAGAAAATATTCTCAAATGTATTTTGTGACCGATTTTATCCGAATATAAATATTTGAGGTTGTTCTATGGTGATATTCAATGTTTGGTGTTCTTATTTGAATTCTCTATTTCTTTTTAAAATTAACCCATTTCCCTGTACATGTTTCTGTTTTATATTGTGCATATATTGTAGCTTCCTATATTTCATAATATGCTTCCATATACAAAATGTTAAGTCATATATTTTTTCTCTATTGCTTATGGGTTTCAACAAAATTTGTGAGCCCAAAACACCCTTCAAATTCGAACATGGTTTACATTTGGACCACACATAATCTATTAAGATACATTAATATGAATACATTTTAAATAAATATAAAAAAAATCCCTTTAAACTTGAACCTGTCCTTCTCGAGCTCATGGATTGGCCACAGGTTGTCTGGTTAGTGGATTCCCAGATCCTCATTTCTATATATATCCTCACATCATGAGCCTGACCGACCATCGTCCTTTTTAACACTTAACCAATTATCTCACCATGACGTCCGAACTTAGTGCTATCGAATTCTTATGCCTCGTGTTTTGTGACATACATATTGCACCCAACACTTCCATGATATACATTTTGCACCCAACACTTCCGTGATACACATTTTGCACCCAACACTTCCGTCATTTACAATTTGACCATGGACTACTGGAACTCGCAAGATTCACTATACCCAGGTTCACAAAAATTTCAAAACATTTATCACCCTCTTCAATCCCCGCCACATTCTTTCCCTCCTCAATGCACATTCATTATGCTTTTACTAGCGACAACTCAGTGCACAGGTTCTCTTATTGGCATAAATAAGCAAAAAACGCATTCAACAGTGATTTACAGGAGTCTGGCCGACCCCAAGGTTGGCACTATTATAAATCTTGCACCCAAAACTTTCATCATCTACACTTCTGCCATATACATCTTGCACCCAAAACCTCTATGGTCTACAATTCCTCCACAAATTCGAACATGGTTTACATTTGGACCGCAAATAATCTATTAAGATACATTAATATGAATACATTTTAAATAAATATAAACAAAATCTATTTAAACTTGAACTTGGATTTCTCGAGCTCCTGGATTGGTCATGGTTTCCGAGGTTAGCTCATCTCCATCTATATCATCACATCATCAGCGCAACCAATCCTCATCCCTTTCAAAGCTTAGCCAATTATCTCACCGCTGGGTCCCAACTCAGCACTATCGAATTCTTATGCCCCCTATTCCATGATATACATCTTGCACACAACACTTTCATGATATACATTTTGCACCTAATACTTCTGTGATTTACAATTCGACCCCCAGTTTAGCGCTATTATAAATATTGCACCCAAAACTTTTGTCATCTACAATTTGGTGATATACATCTTACACTCAAAACTTTCATGGTCTACAATTCCTCCACAAATTGGAACATGGTTTACATTTGGACCACAAATAATCTATTAAGATACATTAATATAAATACATTTTAAATAAATATAAACCAAATCTCTTTAAACTTGAACCTGACTTTCTCTAGCTCTTGAATTGGTCGTGAGTTTCTGAGTTATCCGACTTCTAGATCCTCATCTCCATCTATATCGTCACATAATGAGCCCGACCGACCACGGTCCCTTTCAACACTTAGCCAATTATCTCACTGCGGGATTGTGACTTAGCACTATCAAAGTCTTATGACCCCTTGTTCTGTGATATACATGTTGCACACAACACTTCCGTGATATAAATTTTGCACCCACCACTTTCGTCATTTACAATTCGAACTCAAGCTCCTGGAACTCGAAAGATTCACTATAACCGGGTTCACAAAAGTTCCAAACCATGTATCACTCTCTTCAATCCCCGCCACATTCACGCTCTTCCCAATGCACATTTGTTATTCTTTTACCAACGAAAAATCAACACACAGGTTCACTCATTGGCATTTATAAGCAAAAAGAAAGCATTCAACCGCGATTTATGGGAATCTGACCAACCGTAATTGCTTTTCATACCTAGCCAATTCTATGGTCGTCAGTTCTCGGGTTGGTGTAACCAAACTCTCATTCCTCATTTTCTGTGATATATATCTTTCACCCTAAACTTCCCTGATCTACAATTCCATACTTAGCCAACTTTATGGCTGCAACCTTCACTATATTCGGGTTCATAAAAATTTCAAACCATTTATCGCTCTCTTCAACCCCTGCCACATTATCATCCTTCCCAATGCACATTCATTAAGATTATACTAGCAAAATATCAGTACGCAGGTTCACTTATTAGCATTAATAAGAAAGAAGCACATTCAACCGCGATTTATGGGACTCTGAACGACCGTCGTTTCTTTTCATACCTAGCCAATTCTATAGCCACTGGTTCGGGGTTAGTGTAACCAAACTTTCCTTCCACGTGTTTTGTGATATACATCTTGCACCCAAAACTTCGGTGATCTACAATTCCATAGTTATCCAACTTTATAGTCATCAATCCCCGAGTTGGTGCTATTATAAATCTTGTACCCAAAACTTCCACCATCTACAATTCCATGATGTACATCTTGCACCGAAAACTTTCATGGTCTACAATTCCTCCATCTTGCAAGCTTCAATCTACCCGACCTCACAAATATTTCAAAGTATTTATCACTACCTTCCATCCCTACTACCTTCACGCCCTTCCCAATGCACATTGATTATGCTTTTACTAGTAACAACACACATGTTTGAAAAAAATTGGCACTAATAATCAAAATCCTCGAGGGAATCTCCCATTAACATGCATTAAACCATGATTCAAAGGAGCCCGACGGACTGCCCTTCCTTTCCATACTTATCCATTTCAAGGCCTTGGATTCCTGAATTAGCGCTATCGAACTCTCATTCATGTGTTTCTTCATATACATCTTGCACCCAAAGGTTCCCTTCTCTACAATTTCACCCCTCACTAGAAACTCGCAAGCTTCATTCTACCCGGGTTCACAAAATTTTTCAAAGCATTTATCCCTCCCCCAGCACCTTCGTGCCCTTCCCAATGCAAATTAATTATGCTTTGCTTAGTGATAACTCACCACACAAGTTCAAAAAGATGGACAATGCACATTAATTATTAAATTACTATTCAATGTAATTTCTATATACCTTTTAATATTTACAATTTTCTTTATCATTTCATTTGTTGAAAACAATTGAACATAACTTTTTAATATCATTTAAGCATCTATTCTAATTACCGTTTAGTTACCATACTATTAATTTTTGGTTTTTTAACAATATTCCTAGACTCTCCCAATTTTCCAAAAATCATCACTATGAATAATTAGAAACTGCCAACTATCATCTCCATAACCAAATCTACTTGACAGGACTACAATGCCACACAACACTTATTTAGTTAAGTCACTCAACAAAGTAAATTAGCTGGCTTTTTAATTAATAAATCATAGAATCATTAGTAACTTTGAAATGTAAAAATTTATCGCTGGAGATCAAAAATTTAGTGAAGAATATATCGATAACCCTAATAGTTAATATAATATTTATCGTCTTCTTTTCGTTTACGTTTACGCAATTATACATTTTGTAGCACTATTAAATTTTGACTATAATTCAAATACTTAGTGAATCTTAAAATACACAAGGAGTTCAAGTGTTTTTGGCATTCCGCCTTGAATGCGCAATCTTGCACGCTAACCTTATATAAAAGTTTTAAATTGCACAAAAGAAAATCTACAATATAGGAGTAGACCATTCACCAATCTTAAATTTTATAAAGTAAGAGTAACACTATCATTCTAGTAAATCGACAATTGTAAATGCGTAAAAAGACATAATTTATCATAAACAGATATTCCAATTGTGTATGCATTCTATGAAATCTTAAACCCAATACCATCCTAATCTACTTTTGAAAGTCACTAATGAACTTATTAGATTACAATACAATTGTTATACTCCTAATTAATGACTAGTAATATTCTAAAAGTCTAATTAATTAGAAAATTAGATTTTTTGTTTTTGTTTTGAGCTTGACAAATAAAAATACCTAGATACTACGATGCATCTCAATTAAATTTGAGCATTATCTCATGTTTATAATACGATTTCTTTCATATAGGTTAGGAATATTTGTTTATGAATTTTAGACAAGCTAGACGTACTATTCATCCAAGGATAACATATAGTAAAACATACTATTCCATACTATTAAAAAGTACCTGAATTCCAAATAAATAATAGGAAAAAGAGCATACGAAGTATTATGGTCGATGAAGTTTCGAGCTCAAATCTCCTGAACTTATCTGTGCCTGCCAAAAGGATATACCTAGAATATTTGGAGGTTACAGTGATAACTGGTTACCTGGCCGGCCCAGTTACCGATTACGTCAGATAAAAAAAAAACAGTGTAACGATTTTAAATATTAGAATTCCACTACGCAGTCAAGCAGTTAAGAACACTGTAAAAAGGTAAGGATTCGAGTTGAAAGGAGTGAGGATCCCACAAGACCCTTAGATAAGGATATCAAGAGAAGGACTTGACCACAGTTCAACAATTCCATGTGCCACGTCTTCAATCGAGTCAGTAAATATCTACCACTTGGAGATAAAGGAAAGCGAGCTTAGTGAGATAGAAATGGTAAAGTCTAAATACAACACCACCTCGCGAGCATTAAATCGTATGCATAAGGATGATCTGTTTCCGATCAATCCGTAGTTGTGTATGAAGTTAATTATTTTTTTTTGTCTATTCGACGCAGTAAGGGAGGAATAATTCGACGCAGTAGGGGAGGAATAATTTAAAGAAGAAAAGTCATTGGAGATATCACGACAGTAGTGAAGAAGGTAATAGTCGAATGAGTGAAGACTTGTACGTCAAATATAGCACCAATAATTGATATAATATCGCTCAGAAAAGATTGGAGTTTTGTCTTAAATAATAGATAATTATCTAAAATTTATAAGGGCAAAATAAAAACGCACAGGAACTCAATACCTTGCATTAATCGACAGAGTTATTATAGCGATAGGTATGGAGTTATTCTTTAGAGAACTGAAAAGAAATACAAGGGAACAGAAGCATCCGCACAGGTAGTATCGGCGAGATACCCCTAAGCTGAGTTTATGAGATTGTAATAGAAATCGAGATTTTAACATACAAGGTTATGAATGCATGTTCTAAATGGTTAAAGGGAAAAGTTTGTAAGCGAAGCCATGAGCGGAAAAGACAAAGTTTAAGATAACAGAACTTCCATTGGTAAGCTAATCCTTCTGTACGAAAATATAATAGTGTTGATATTTTCGTATGAATATATGCATAATTTTATTTACTGAAACGATATATATACATATATAAAAAAAAAATCAACCGATTCGTTTAATAATCCAGGCAGTTAAATACAGCATGAAAATTTATATTCGTAATGCGTAAGGAATTTATAGCAATTCTATTTTTCTTTACAGTAATACTTACTTATATAGAGATACTTTTATATAGAGATACTTTTAAAATACAGGGCTTTCTTTTTTTGCTATCTTCCTTAACCGAATAATTTTTTTTTATACAATCCGAGCAACCTTCGATAGTATTTCTAATCGGTTATCATAAGCATATGAAATTATAGCATCAATCTATGATCAACGATTTATATACAACATTAATTATGATCAAAACCTAATCAAATCATAATGCAAGAGAATTCATCTTATAACGTTTATATAGTTAAATTGGAAATAGTGTAACGAGATGAGAGTTTGATATTAGAAGAAGATGCTCGTAAACTAATATATGTTGCACCATGTCATTCACTTCATCAATTGACCTCACCTCATCGCTATATCCCAATCAATGCTAGCTGTATTTTTCTTCCCCTTAACTTTTTAGTCACAAAGGGGCCACACATAGATAACCAAGAACACAATAGCACAAATCTATCCTCCCAAAAAGAGGCTTCCACCTTCTTCACAAGTTTTGAAACGCAACTCTCAACAAGTAAACTTAGTCAAGATAAAATTTGAAAGCATAACATTACTTCCAAGAATGATCCCCTCTCTCTTCCTCTCCATCACATTTATAGGAAAATTAGTAATGACACTTGTCATTTCATGCATACATTAATAATTTTTAATAATTTAATCAAGAATTATTCATCCACACCAAATGTCACACTCTCCTTAAGTTGCACATGTAAAATCCCTTTTTTATTTTAATTAAATTGACAATTTCCCTCACATTTCCCAATTTGTTCCTATTTTTTCTCTTGATTCTCCCTTAGTTCCCCATCCTTCATTTATTTTGTGTGCCCTAAACCACCTATTCTCTCATGTTTTAATTTCTTCTTATTTAATTTTTTTATTATTATTATTTTAATGCACACATGTGCATTTACCCAATTTTATCCTTATATCTTCTTTCACTTAAATTCTAGTCTAATTCTTTTCATTCCCATTTTATGTTTTAATTTAGTCAAACATGTTAGACTTAGAGTCTTGTTAGATTTCTTAGTTTGTAATTTAATAATTAATTAAATACTCTACAAGGTATAAACATTTTTATTAAATTTGTTAGGCCATCTACATTTTTACTCACTCACAATTTGATTACATGATGTGCCCTTCAAGACGCACCTCTATGCTCCAAGGATGCCACTCACCATTCACTATTTTAGAAGTTTGTCTGACACTTGGAGTCAACACTCCACTTCGTCAACCTTGTGAGAGACTAAGGGATGTCTAAGGAATAAGGATTCATCCTTATTGCAAGACCCTTAGAATTCCTCATGAGCGATTGTCTCAGTATGCCCTCACGACATTATGGACCTATCAAAACAAGGTAATCATTAACGATGCATTCAGGTCATGGTGGGACTGATAGTAGGCTGTGACAGGGACGTTGCCACACTTCTCCCTTATTTTTCTATTTTTTGTGTATGACCCATTTACTCCATATGTAAGTCAAATTATAAAGTGTCACCAAGCCTGCATCCACTGACAAGAACAATTTCAATAATACATATACATAACATTCATACTAAAATCATCATATAACTCATGCATGTAAATCAATACTAAAAAATGAAACCAAATACAAGTCCACTTCCAGACTCAATCTAGAGTCCAAAGAAGTTTGTTGATGCCATCGACATCCTCAACCTGTCATGTATCCTTCACAGTTAGGAGAACTCATCAATAATACCCGTTAATATATATGCATCTAGAAATTAACATATAATCACAACGACATCACAATGTAATTGATAATCAAATAATCATCATAATGTATCATAACTAGATCACTTGCTCGCAAGTGCCCTCAAAGAATAATTCAGGAAAAATGTGCTCAATGGAACTGGATATTACACTAAATAAAGTGTTTGAACGCAAGACAGTTACATTGTGGACAAACCTTGACCAGACCAATGACTTGTTTGTTACACTTATATCTAAACAAATGGTGTGGACACATGAAAGTTACATTGTGGACAAACTTCTGTCTAAATTAAGAATATTTATTTGTTCACTTATGAAAAATCATCCTTTTACTAAATCAAACATACAAAATCTTAGAATGAATAAGCTCTAGCTCATCTTCTCAAAATGGATGTAGCATTTTCCACTCTCGATTTCTCATATAAAATATAAAATGGGAGCACAAAAATCAAGTCACAACTCTCCATCTTGTGGCATTTCCCCTCCAAAATGTTCACCCATTTTTCCATCAAATTGTTAGCATCCCCTGGTGACTGACTATCTTGACTGCCAACTTCCCACTCGTTTCGACACATTCAAATTTGTCGCTCGTCACACGAAATTCATATCGTCACACTCAGTTGCACCATTCATCACTCTTGCTCAAATCTTCATGCAAAATTTCATCTACACAATTCCCACAAACTATGTCGAAGTCCAGTCCATGGAACAGAATTCATCTCGATTCAAGATTCATTTTTTATCAACACTTTCAAGGGTTATTCAACTATGTTTTCTTTGATTGCACTTCATACATTCTTGTGGTTGTCTATGCACCTTGCAATCTTTATATGCAGTTCGATTTACCTTTCACAGAATTTTCTTGGTCAACAAACTATCTTGTGCATCATATTGTCTTATTCTCCATACTGTCTATTCTCTATGTACATTACATCATTGACATCAATGACAACATATGCACATTATAATCCCCCTTTTTCTTTGTTGGAAACCAAAAAATTCTTCTTTTCTATTATGAAAGGTAATGTGGACAACTACAAACTACTCCTCCTTTCAGTGTGCATAAATACAAGTTGCTCCATCTTTCAATGTGCACAATTTCCATATCAATGGCCTTTATGTGATTCTCCCCCTTTGAAAGCAATTAAAGGTAAATAATTTGGATATCGTCTCCTCCATGCCTCTGTATGCATAGAAAACAATCCTTAAATAGTATACCACCAAGATCTATAACAAACTTCACCATGTGCATCTCCAAAAAAGAAAAAAATTTCTTGATACAACAACGAGTTGGGCACTTTTCGTAGTAGTGAACTGTGTTCTTTACTGAAGAAGGGAAGATGAGATCACCCCCAAATTTTTCTTGAGATACTCAAAGGGTTCTCTAGGTAATGGTTTGATAATGATATCTGCAATCTACTCTTTAAATGGAACATACTCTAATTTGACCACCTTATCCTGAATATGTTCTCCGAGAAAATGATATTTGATTGGTAAATGATTAGTATTAGATTGGTGAAGAGATTTTTTAGAGATATTGATAGCATTGGTATTGTCACAAATGATGGAGACAGGTTGATCACAAGGAACTTGAATATCCTTGAGATTATGTTTAATCCACAACAATTGAGTACAACATGACGTTGCAACTATATATTTGGCTTCGGTTGTAGAGAGAGAAATGGAAGTTTGTTTCTTTCTAAGCTAGGACACTAAACAAATGCTAAGGAAATATGCACCTCCACTAGTGCTTTTTCTATCATCAATAATTTCTTACCAGTTTGCATTAGTATAAGCTTTGAGAATGAGGTTTGTGTCTTTTGGATACCACAATCCATAATCAATAGTTCCTTGCAAGTATCTAAATATTATTTCAACTTCAAGAACATGAGTTTCCTTAGGATTTGTTTGAAATCTTCCTACCAAACGCAATGCTTCCGTGACGTCAATCCTTGAAGCTATGAGATAGAGTAAGCTACCTATGATAGGCCTATACATGATTTGATCTATTTTTTTAGCATCATCATATTTATTGTGTTTGTAAGTGGTAGTCATAGGAGTTCTCACTAGTGCATATTTTTCCATGCCAAACTTCTTCTATATTTCCTTGAGATATTTTCTTTGAGAAATGAACATTTCTCTTTCTGATTGATGAATATGGAGACCAAGAAAGAAGGATATTTATCCTAACATGGACATATCAAAATCTTGTTGCATTGATGTTTCAAACTTGTTACTCATTAGTTCAATGTTACTGAAAAAATAATATCATCAACATATACTACAATAATTAACAAGTCATTATCTTTATCCTTGATGTATAAGTTGCTATCAGTTGTTCCCTTTTTAAAACCTTTCTAGTGTAAATACTTGTCAAGTCATTAATACCAAGCTCTTGGAGCCTATTTTATCCCATAAAGGTATCTCTTTAATCGATGAACATAATCCTCCTTGTTAGTTATCTGAAAACCCTTCCGTTTCTCCACATAAACATCTTCCTCTAATTCACCATTCAAAAGGGTTGATTTGACATCCATTTGATAAACTTTGAATTTTCTGTATCAAGAAATATCCAAAAGCATCCCGATAGCTTCAATTCTTGCAATAGGGGAAATTTTTTCTTCAAAGTCCACTCCTTCTACTTGAGGATACCCTTTACAAAAATGTTTGGACTTGTTTTTGACTATCTATCCATCTTCATTCAACATGTTTATGTATACCCTTTTTGTCCCAATTACATTCTTATGTTTGAGTCTTGGAGCACAATCCCAAGTCTTATTTTTTTTCTATTTGATCTATTTCTTTATTCATGTCCTTAACCCAATGATCATCATCACTTTCTTGCACAATGTTTTGGGGTTCACTCATAGATAATAGAGAAAAAATTCCATAGCTAGTTGTATATACAAGTTTTCTTCTAGTTTGTACACTTTCTTCCTTGTTTCCAAGAATCTGACTTTCTAGATGATGTTTTTGGACATACCTTGATTGGGTCTTTTCTTGTGATTTCTTCATTCTCTCTTATTCATCAGAATATTCTTTTTCCTGATACTCCTTTATTCCATTTCCTTGTGGCTCATTTATGATTGGTTAATCATATGAATTATTATTGTGTGGGTGTCTCTCTAAATGAAGTGGTCTCTCGTCTACCTTTACATCTATATTTTCAACTATTTTGTGGAGAAGTGGTTTTATCATTGTTTACTCTTGTGTGCTCTTTAATGAGAATGTTACCAATAGTTTGAACAACTTCTCCCCAAAAGGTTTTAAGTACTTATGATTCATCAAGCATGGCCCTTGCCATTTCTTGAACTATTATGTTTATCCTTTCTACTACTCGATTCTGCTGAAGGGTTCTCCTAATAGAAAATTTTCTCTTGATCCCATGGTTTTCTGAATAACTGTTGAATTAATTACATGTGAATTATCCTCCTCTGTTTGATCTTACGAAGTTTATTTTTAAATCCATTTATTTTTCTACTTGTTCTTTGAATATTTTGATCTTTTCAAAAGAATGAAATGTATACTTCAACAATCCAACCCAAGTCATTTTGGTATTGTCATCAATAAAAAAAATGAAATATATTTCTCCTCGAGGTGATTTTGTAATATTGGGGACACAAATATATGTATGAATCAACTCAAGAGGTCGAGTGGTGGAGTCTTCTTTTGCCTTGAATTAAACTCTTGATTGCTTTCCAAATTGACATGAATTTCAGACAATATTCTAAGGTATGCATATTTTAGGCATATCTCATACAACATCCTTTATTCCCAAMTTAACAAGTTGATTCAAACTAATATGACCTATCATTTTGTGACAAAGCCAACTCTCATCAGTTTTACCAATACACCAWTTTTMTTTTCCTTCCTCTAGGAAATACACATACATTGAAGTTCTAATTKMTTTTACAAYATTGTTTCATGTATTMACATCCATTACTTTASATCCTTTTGAATGAAAGAGAATATTGTGTCCTTGGTCACACATTTGACTTAACTCAAAAGGTTATGTTTTCGACCATCTACATACAACACATTTTGTTCTTTGTTCTTTCCCTTCTTATCTTCATCTAGTACACCAATTCATTTTCCTATAATTCTAGTTGGAGAATTATTTCCAAAAGTAACATTACCATCTTTTTCTTTAATTACGAATTCAAATTTACTCTTGTCTCCCGTCATATGATTTGAGCAACCACTGCCAATATACCATTGATTTTATTGATTTTTGGCATATAGAGTGAGGTGAGAATTTTATTTATTTTTATTTTTTCTTCCTCCAAACCTTGGTGAAATCTTCTTGCAGATATGAAATACCTTACTTCTGCATTTACTTTCCTTGTGTCCAAAATTATTGCATATGGGACATTCGAGGTCATTTAGTAGAGGGGAGAAGGTGTTTTGATAGATATTCAATCCAGTTTTATTGAATCTCATTCCTACATTTTTGTTATGTCTAAGAGTATTGAAACTCACAACCTTATGTCCAAAGTTTCTAGAAGAGAAATTATATCCATAGAAAAAATTTTGATTCCTTGGAATGAAAAACTTACTTGTAAGAATTGTCTTTTTCTTCCATCTTGATAAGATTCAGGTACATGTTACTTACTTGCTTCATATTTGTTTTCATAGTTGGGCCGATCGAGTTATGACTACCACTTTTTATCATCCTTTGATTTTTTAGGTTGACCCTTGAGAGAATTTGCATAACTTGTAGGTTTCTCACTAGTTTCCATGCTGGTGCTTGATTCACCTTTGACAATTTTCAAACTTTCATTATATCCTAGCCCTACTTTGTCATCTAGTTATATCTGATTGCTAAGAAAGTTATATAGAGTTTATGATCCTTTTATGAATTTCATTTGAGTTTTGGATTTCTCTAGATCTTTTCTTAAGACAACTATTTCTACTTCTAGTTTGTCACATATGTTCTCTTTTTATTTTACCTGATTCATAAATATTTCTTCCCTTCTTGTGGCTTCTTCAAGATGGATTTTTAAGATGATTATATATTAGGTGATCTCATTATGTTTTTCTTTAGAAAATTGTCACTGTTGTTTTCTTACTCTATTATTTTTCTTGATTTAGGATATTTCTTCTAAAACACTAATAATTTATCCTTCTATGTCTACTACAACTTCACATTCTTTTGTGTTTGGTTTTTTTTAATCATATTTGTGTTTCTCCAAATCCATGAGAAGTTTTTCATCTTGAATTATATCTAGATCATGTTCTTCTTCTTCAATGTCTGAGAAGTTGTTTCTATCCTCTTTTGAATAATAATTGTTCCTTTTAAAAAAAATTATTATTTTTAAACTTCCTATGTTTATCCTTTCCTTTGTTGGATCATGTTGTCATTGATGCCAGAAGATTGATGGAAAAGGATTGATGTCAAAGGAACAATTTCTTGTCATCGTATATTGATGGATCATGTATTGCCCTTGATGTTAATGGATTGATGTCAAGTGGAATCATAGTCATATGATGCCATGCATATATAAAGATGGATCAATGAGTTTCCATTGATATATGATGCATAGATGAAGATGGATCAATTTGGTTTCATTGATATATGATGCATAGTTGGATTGATGAAAGAATGACTCAGTATTGTCTTATCATGGTTGATAAGGAGTACAAATAGATGAACTCCAAATTGGTCCCCTTATGGTGATATCCCTCATGGGAAGACACTTTGTGGTTGAGTTATCCTAGTAGTATGGTTAGATAAACCATGATTAATTATGGAATAATGAGATGAAGATCAGTGAATTTTCTAGTGAAACTATCCTATATGGATATTGCTTGTCAATCCATTTCCAGTGGTATGTAGATCATCATATAAATCCTCACGGTTTGAGATTTATGGACTTACGAAGTTGGAGGACCCTCATATGTTGGTTTGAAGTCACAAAAGGTCAAAGAAGTCAAAGCACTTGCAAAGAAGGGATTATTTAAATAATAAAGTGAAGTGATAAAATCAAAGAGGATTATTTAAATAATAAATTGAAGTGACAAAGTCAATGAGGAGTATTTAAATATTAAAGTGAAGTGACAAAATCAAAGAGGATTATTTAAATAATAAAGTGAATGACAAAGTCAAAGAGGATTATTTAAATAATAAAGTGAAGTGAAAAAGTCAAAGAGGATTATTTAAACAATAAAGTGAAGTCACAAAGTCAAGGAGGATTATTTAAATAATAAATTAAATGGAGAAATTTGTAATTATAGAAAGTTGTTATAAGAAGGTTAACCCTAAAAAGAGGAAAGAGGGTTAAGTGGTCAAGTGACTACTGGATATTTGTACAAGTGGAAAATTGAGAAAAGTTGGACCTAAGTGACTATGTGGAAAAATTAGCTACGTGGACAAAGTGGCCAAGAAGATGCTTCTAAGGAAGCTACTTGGAGAGTATAAATAAGAGGCAAGGGTCTCTTGTGAAAAATTTCTCTTGAGAATATATTTAAGATTTATTCTGAGAGAGAGATTGACTGGAGGATCTCATGGATGCATCAAAGTTTTTTAAGTTGCAGATCATGACAGTGAAAGTTTTGGAAGTTCAAAATTCCTAGTTTCTAAAAGAGTATTCGAGCAACAATGGTCCAGAGCAGGTACATATGCGGGTACAGTGAGGCATGACACGTACACACGCGGTTTGAAGGAAGGCAGAGCACATACAGTTGGATGAAGTCATGGAGACTTAAGTGTGAGATGATTCCCAGTTCTTGAACTGTAAAGCAAGTTCTAGATCTACATTCTATGGGCTCAGATCTACCAATAGAAACTCTGGTATGGTTACATAGTTCTCTTGATGGATACTCTTGCTTATTGTATGGTGAATTCTTGATGAATTCTTGGTATGGCTGTTGTGATATGGTTATGTTGGTTGATTGATAGAGTGAGCAATACTCTTATGGTACAATACTCATATGATTTCCATAGTATACTAGTTGCTTATACATGATTGAGTAGCATTCATATTGAATGGTTGAGGAGCATGAGTAATTTGTTGGAGAGCATAGATGTGTTGTGATTGGTGATGGTACAAATTGGATAGTAAAAGACATAAGTGGATGTGATTGAAGGCTCCCAATGATCTGAGTTTTTCATGGAGAGAAACCACTAATTACTTAGAAGGCATACACAGGCTGTAGTACAGACAGGCCGTGCACATATGTGACTTGTACTACTGGTAGGGCACATACATACACATGATGCACTACTGAAAATTCATGTACCTATTGACATAATGATATATGTTGAGGATTGATTCCTCTTCTCAGTTGGTGCTGAGTTGTATAAGTTGAGTCATGCATTGTAGAGTTGGTTCTCTTATGGAGTTGTAACTCTATTCAATTGTCTCTCATAACCAAAGGATTGTAGTCCGTAATAAAAGAAAATTGTAAATACATCTTGTGTTCTTTGTGTTCCTTGTGGTGATGACTTATTGATAATATATGTTGCTAGTATATGTTGTTGATATATGTTCACATTTAGCTAGTTATTAATGACAGTAGTAAGTGATGAGTAAATGGTGATTGCTAACTAAGGATTTTTGTGAAGTTTGAAAAGATCCCTACACTGATTCAACCCCCCTCTCAGTGTGGTCGGTCTGTCCAACAACCTTTTCTTTCTTTTTCATTAGTTTGTTTTCTTTGAAAGGATGTTTAGATGAAAAATGACCAACTTTACAACAATGAAAACATTTGAATGGTAACATACCTTTATATTTTCAGGAGCCCCTATTCAATTTCATTACAAAGTTAGCTTGTTGTGCATCTGAGAAATGTTATGATAAATCATGATCTTTAGATGTCAATGGTTTGACTATTTCCTTCAATACTTTGTTATTTAAATATCATTTTTCTTTCCTAGTCCTCATCTCATTAGAAATTATAATTCCATGGAGAATATCCATAGTCATTTTATCTAGTTCATGCATTTGTTCTATAGTGGAAACATTTTCATAAATTATTGAGGGAAGAGATATCAGTACCTTATGAACTTCTACAACTTCTTTAATATTCTAACCTATCCCTTTCGTAGTGTTTACAATCTCATCAAATCTCATAAAGAGACTTGCAATATTTTTAGCTTCACTCATTCTCATGTTTTCAAATTCCATTACGTAAGCTTGAAGTTTGGCCAATTTTACTTTCTCATCTCCTTAAGAACTATTTACTAGTTTGTCCCTTATTTCTTTAGTTGATTCCAACTACATTACTTTGCAGAATTCCATTTCTTGAAGTCCTCCTTGGATGACATTCATAAATCTTCCATTTTTGTATTAATATTTCTTACCATCTTCATTAGTTGGTGTACATTTTCACCTTGTACAATATTTACTACAAACAAATTTTAAGTAAAAGAATAGAAAAGATACAATTGCAAATACAAACATTTCACAGAGATTTTTCTGCTAGAAACCCAAAATGGGAAAACCAACATATTCTATCTTCATTCATTGTGATACATTGTTTACAAAACAATATACATATAGGAGCCAACATCATCCAAAACCATAACACAATTACCTAGATTAGTCAAAAACCCTAATTCTGTAAACGAGAAATATAAAACCATCGAAAAAAACCATGTGTCAAAAAACTGCCCAACAATGGACACACAAACCGAGGAAACACAAAAAATGAGGGAAAATGGGACATGTTTTACGAGGAATTTTTTTTATCGAGGGTTTTGTTGCCCCCCTCTAGTCCCTGAAGGGGGTCCTAGCAGTGCCCCCTCAAACCCCCCTATGCGCCCAATGCGAGGTAGACACTACTACTCATGCAAAGAATACAACACATACCCAACTTTCTCCCACTTGTTTTTTTTTTTCATACAAGGGGTTACAGGGTTACATAGTCAACAATATAGGGAAACAATGCCCATGGATCCTCTACACAAGAAGAACTTCTCAGTGCTCACATATTATGTTAGTGAATCTGCAAAATTCTTCAAAGTGTCCACCTTCATCAACAACACTTTCTTTTCTTCAACCATGTCTCTCACAAAGTGATATTGAATATCAAGATGTTTTTTCTTTGAATTATTAGTCAGGTTCTTTGCCAAAAAAATTGCACTTTGACTATCACAATCTATCCTTACAGGTTGTTGTACCAACTCAATCCTCGAACACAATCTTTCTAATCATACTTATTCCTTACTTGCATGAGTGGCTACAATGTATTCAATTTATGTAGTTGAAAGTGCCACTACAACATGTGTTTTTCTTATCCAACTAATTTCTCCTCCAAACAAGTTAAACACATACCTTCTTGTATATCTCCTACAATCAAGATCTCCAATCTAGTTTGCATCCACAAAGACATGTATGTCCAACACTTTGTCCAATCCTATTCTTCCTTGGGAAAAAAATCGATAGCTAGAAGTGCCAATCAAATACATTAAAAACCCTTTTTATTGTTGTTCGATGATCCTTCCTTGTTTTTGACATATACTTTCTGAAAACTCCCACTTCATGTGTGATGTATGGTCTAGTACATACCATTTCATACATCAAACTTCCAACTGCACTCGCATATGGAACATGAGACATGTCCTCTTCCTCTTTCTGTGTATTGAGACATTGATCCACATATAAATATACACCAACATGAATAGGGACATTGACCTATTTACATTCTTACATATTAAACCTCTACAATATTGTCACAACATATTTTCTCTGATTTAACCATAGTTTCCTTTTTTTCTTATCTATTTTAATTTCCATTCCCAAAATGAAATTTGAAGCACGAAGATCCTTTATGTCAAATTTAGAGGACAAATGAGTTTTCACATAATGGATAATCGCCTTTTTGTTTCCTATCAGCAACATGTCATCCACATACAAGACCAAATAAATCAAATCATCACCAATTAATTTAAAATACACACAATGATCCTCTTTTCTTCTTGTGAAGCCAAGTCCCAACATATAACTATCAAATTTTTGATACCACATCCTTGGTGATTTTTTTAAACCATGTAGGAAATTTTACATATTGCATACCAATTCCTTATTTCCCTTCACAACAAATCCTTCTAGCTACTTCATATACATTTCTTCTTCCAGATCCCCATGTAGGAATGTTTTCTTCACATCCATCTGTTCTACTTCAAAATCAAATGCAATAGAAACAAATAACAAAAATATTATAGAAGTTAACTTGGCAAGAGGATAAAAAATCTCACCAAAATCAAGTCCCTCAACTTGTGAATAACCCTTTTCTACTAACTGAGCTATGTATTTCTCCACTTTTCCTTTTCCATTCATCTTCCTTTTAAATACCCATTTGCTTCCAATGAGATTTCTTCCATTCTACAGCTCCACTAGATCCCAAGCCTCATTATTATCTAAGGCTTCCATTTCTTTAGCCATGGCCTTTTTCCATAGCTTTCCATCCTATGAATCCACTTCCTCACTGACAGTTCTAGTAGCATCATCAATAATAGACAAAAAAAAAATTGAACGGAAATCAAATGGAGTATACCTTTTTAGTAGACTTATTTCTCAAACCGATCTCCTCGATACTAGGATATGAGGATCTTCTTCTTCTGATTCATGTTCTTCTGTAGAGTCTAATTCATCATCCTTTAAATCAAACTCTTTTTTCTCTTATTCTTCCTCACTTGGTAGGACTTCTATTTTAACAACATTCTTCATTTCTCTAAATACCACATCTCGGATATACACTACCTTCTTAGTTTTTGTGTTCCAAAGATTATATCCTTTGAGACCATATTTATACCCAATAAAGATACACTTTTCAGCCTTCTTCTCTAGCTTACTCATGTTTTCCTTTTGAACATGAACATATTCCTCACAAATAAATACCTTGAGATGTGTGAGAGAAGGTTTCTTACCATTCCATACCTCTTATGGAGTATTATCATCTAGCACTGATGAGGGTGATCTGTTGATCATGTAACATGCAATACCCACTGCCTCTACCCATAATTCTTTCTTAACCCAACACCCTTGAGCATGCACCTTGATTTTTCCATCAACATTCTCTTCATCCTTTCTGCAACTCCATTCTGTTGAAGTGTATATGAATTAGTCTTCTTCCTTTATATACTGCACTTAAATAATTCTTCAAATTCATTCCCTCGGAACTCTCCTCCATTATCTGTCCTCAACACCTTAATTATTTTCTCTATTTGATTCTCAGCAAGAGCCTTAAACTCGTTAACCTGTCAAAGACTTCAGATTTATTCCCAAGGAAATATATCCAAGTATTCCTTGAGAATTCATCTATAAATGAGACATCGTACACATATTTTCCCAATGATGGGACTGACACAGGTCCAAAAAAATCACTGTGAACTAGCTGCAAAATTCCTTCTGCCCTCGTTGCACCAGAGGGGAATCTTACACGATTCTTCTTACCATATACACAATGTTCACAGAAATCAAAATACAGATAGAATTTATACATAACTTCAACCATACCTTTACTGTGTAGTAGTAGAATACCCTTCTCTTCGATATGCCCCAATATTTGATGCCATATCATAACCTTTTCTCGAGATATTGTAGGAGTTCTTTCTTCTTCAACTCCAATATCAAGAAAAATGGAATTACTACACCCATCACTAATAGTGTTTCTTTTCATCTTATACAGAATTCCAAACCAAACCCCCTTCAACAACACCATTTATCCTCAAACCATCATGCATGTTTCCTTTTCAAATAATTTTTTTTAGCCCTGCATCGTCCATTTTTCTTAAAAAAATCAAGTTTTTGGCCAATACTGGGATGTATAGAACACAAGGTAGTGTTCTAATCCTTCCATCTATGAGACTCAACTTGAATTTTCCTCAACCTATGATTACTTTTGTCGAGTCATCACCTAGGAAAACATTACTTCCATCATACCCTTCATATTCGCAGAACCACTCCCCATGGGGTGTCATATGAAAGGATGCAGCTGATTCAACCAAGCATGCCTTATTATATGCATGTATGCTTGAAGAATCAAAGTACACATCCCCTCCTTCTTCCTTGGAGGCATTTTCTTCTGTAGAAGGAGATTCTTCATATCCATTCTTTTTCTCAACTTTGGATCTACATTACTTCTTGTAGTTCCCTTCTTTTCCACATCTCCAACATACCTTTACAAACTTTCCGGGAGATTTGGATATACCCTTAAACATAGATCTCCCACTTGAGAACTTAGATCTCTTTCTTTCCTGGGAGCATCCTCTTGCAAATAATGCATCTCTGTTCTATCCTTCCATATTATTTTATCTCATCTCTCCAACAAAATGGATGAGACCACTTCATCAAACTTCATGTAAGTTGTATTACTACCTATAGACACAACGAGACTGTCCCACGAGTCTGGAAAAGAACAAAATAAAATGATACACTTACCTTCATCTGAAATTTTAATCTCAACGGATACTAACTGACTTACTATAGTATTGAAGGCGTTCAAATGTTCCTCCATCGAGTCTCCATCTCTCATCCTTAGGTTATACATCTTCTTTCTCATGATTAGTTTATTTACTAGGGACTTAGACTCATACAAATTCCCCAAATTATCCCATAAATCCTTAGTTGTAGCTTCATGTGACACATTCAGTAATACTGAATCTGAGAGACAGAGACAGATTGTGCTCTTTTCCTTCTGATCCATGTTTTCCCAGTCATCTAGAGAAGTTCCTGTAGGTGGATTGCCTGAATCTACCATGATCCACTAATCTCTGTCCACCAACAGATCTTCCATCTTGAGCTTCCAAAGCTCAAAACATTTATCATTAAACTTCTCGATCTCCATTGTGGAATTTCTTGGCAATTCTTTAGACCTGAAAAATCAATACCACATATCTCCCACTATAATAAGGATTATTACAGTCCTAAGACAAACCCTTAACTACAAAGGCGTCCCCTTAAATCCAACAAAGCTCCGATACCAAATGTAGATCTTAACCTAGTACAATATTTATTGCAAACATATTTTTAGTAAAAGAACAAAAAAGATAAAATGAAAAATACAAACATTACATCGAGATTTTTCCCCTGCAAATCCAAACTGGGAAAACCAACATATTTTATATTCATTGATTATTATACGTTGTTTACAATAAAATAAACATATAGGATCTAGTGGCATCCAAAAACCTAACCCAATAACTTGGATTAGTCAACAACCCCAATTCCTTAATTGGAAATAGAAAAAAATCAACAAAAACCATGTGCCTAAAAACCTCCTAGCAATGGACATGGAAATCGAGGAAACACAAAAAAAACGAGGCAAAAATGTGACAGATTTCTTGAAGAATTTTTATTTTTTCTCGGGGGTGTTGTCACCCCTTGCACCCTACCTCAAATCCCCCTACACTCCCAATGCAACGTTGACACTACTACTTGTGCAAAGAATATAAAACATACCCAATAGTTGGAAGAGTAGTTGCGATTTTATAAACATCTACCATAATTTTCTAGAGTTCCATACCAAAAGACATCAAGGAGGTCTTCATTTTGATTTTTCAAAATGCAAAATTTGTCCCATTAAATAGAAGAGGCTTGTCTGAAGAAGAAAAGGAATCTATAATTGTGATACCTTTTCTGTGATAGTCCTTTCAACTATTAGGTTATTACTAAAGGAACCTATGCTCTGATGGAAATTTTTATAACTTACAAAAACACTGAAGGGGAGGGGGGGGTGAATCAATATTGCATTTGTTTTCTCAATTTTCATTCCTTTAAATAAATTAATGTTACTTAGAAGTGATAAATTAATCAACAATACATGCATAACACAAAGCACAACACATAAAACACATTACACCAAAATTTTTATCTGGAAACCCAATGCAGGATAAAACCACATAACATCTTTCTTTATGTTCTTCTACAAGCACCAACTTACAATTTACAATTACTTAGCTTGACAAGAACCCACCTTTTGTAAATATGGACATCAATTCTCTCAGGCACCAACCTATCGCAGATAATGACCTGAAACCAATCTTTTCAATAACCAACTTGTTGCATGTAATGAGGAAATCATTCCGGAGTGAGCTTCAACTCACCCTAACACCACTCTACCACTCATATTTTAGTTTTTAAAATAATTCTTACAAAGCTATACCTTTCTCTTCAAATATTACTCTGATATGTTTCTAGTTCAGTTTCATTGAACAGTTACATGTCCTTTTTCTTCTATTTTCATCCTCACTTCAATCGAGCAGAGTGCATCTCATATTTATAATATTTTCTCCCGAGTTCCCCTTCTTGTATGTGGATGCGTAATAGTTACATTGTGGACATATTTTGACCAAATAAAAGTCCTAAGAGTTATACTTTTGTCTAAATAAAGTATGCAGATGCATGACAGTTACATTGTGGACAAATCTTGACCAGATCAAAGTCATGTCAGTTACACTTCTATCTAAATAAAGTATGTGGACACATTATGGTTACATTGTGGAGAAAGTTCTGTCTAAATTCATAATAATTATTTTTCTCAATTATGATTGAACATTCTTTGACTAAATGAAACAAAAAAAATATTCCAATGAATAAGATCCAAATCATCTCCTCAAAATTGGCACAACATTTAACATTATGGATTGCTCAATGTTCAGATAAAATGAGAGCACAATACCCAAGTCAAAAGTCTTCATCTTGTCAAATTTTCCCTATAGAACGTTCACCCAGTTTCCCATAAAATTGTTAGTGTCCCCTCGTGACTCGTTGTCTTCACCTTAAAATTCTGACTCGTTATCTCTCATTCAGCTTTTTATCCCATCACACGAACTTCATATTGTCACACTCCACTATGAAATTTGTCACACTTTATCAAATCACCATCCAAAATTTCATTTATGCAACTTCCACAAATTATATTGCAGTCCACTCTATTGCACTGACTTCATCTATATTCAAGAGTAATTGATTATCAACACTTGCAAGGGTTATTCAACTCTATTTTATTCGATTGCACTTCATACATTCATATGGTCATCTATGTGCCTTCCATTCTTTCTCTGCATTTCCATTTACCTTCCACATACTTCCACTACATGTGCCCCAAAATGTATTGTGTGCCATACTATCTTGTGCACCATATTGCATATGCACTATGTATATTACATATTTGAGATGAATGACAACATATGAACAACATGGGTATGTTTCAAATCAATATATAAACTTCTATCTTTGGTATTTATTGTATAGTGTATGTTAAATGTTAGCTTCATATTGTTCTTAGAGAGTATTTTGAGGTAGTGTCACCCAGCCTAGTGGTTGGGCATGTTACAAAGTGGTATGAGATCTTTTGGTTGAAACATTGGACTCGTATGGGCCAGAACGTGTAAAAATTGGGTAGATTTGTTGTCACAGAGTCGGCTTGTACGAAATTGTGGAAAGACAATGAAAAACTTTAGAGAAAATTCCTAAATTTGTGAGTAGATATTAGTTTTAATGAAATAAGATTGGTTTAGAAGTTTAATGTAGTCAATCTGCAGATTTTCAAAGTTAGATTCGATGTGCAAGATCAAAAATTCATATTTTAGTGGTCATTGTAATGATATGAAGAGTTTGATGAATCTATGGTCGATATTGTGTTCAAACTTGAGATCAACGACTAGATTCATCCTTGAAAATTTTTAAAAATTTGATTAAGTGTCGAAGTTTTGAAAAGTACCATATCAATGATTGAGGTCCATTTCGGTGGCTTGGAAAATGAGGAATATCAATGGTATGCATTAATTTTCGGTCATTTGAGAAGTTGAAGAAAAACAACGATCGAATAATCTTTGCTAGAAGATCAACAACCCAGATTCAACTTGTTTTTTGCTGAAATTGTCGAAATGTTGGAAAATCACCATCTGAGATTGCTTATGGTTGATGAATTCAGAATTGATGAGTTTGGAGAAGTGTTAAAGTTATAAAAAATTATATTTGATATCGTTCATGGCCGATGGTCCATATTGGGGATCGGTGAGTTTGGCAAAGTCTTGAAGTTTGACCAAATGACATCTGAGATTGTCAATTGCTAACGGCTCAATGATTGATGAGTTTGGCGAAGTGTTAAAGTTTGTCCAAATGACATATGAGATTGTCGATGGTCGATGGATCGGGGATTGATGAGTTTGGATAAGTGTTGAAGTTTGTCCAAATGACATTGGATCTCAATGATGGCTGATGGATTAGGGATCAGTGAATTTGGGAGAATTTCTCATTCGACCAAAGGGAATATCTAATCGTCAATGGTCGATGGATTGGGGATTGATGAATTTGGGAGAATTTCTCATTTGGACAGTGAAATTTTCTAGTCTTTTATGGTCAATGATCGAGCATGAGTAGATTTAGTGCGAATTTCATATTATTTCAAGAGAAATTAATGATGGCCTATGAAGGAAAATAAGGTGACAACATTTCCTTCCATGTCAGCATCCATGTGTCATGCCATGTCATTATCCACGTGTCATGCCAAATCAACTTTTTTGATGACTCAAGATGATGTTTCATGTCATGTCATCATCCACATGTCATGCCACATTAACATAGTTTCCATGTGATGCAAATGCCCACCCCTCCTTGGGGTTCACGTGACCTCCCAGTCTAGGATCGTTCTTCTGAGGAGATAAATCAACTCTTGGATCCATACTGAATCCCATATTAATGTTCACGGGCCCTTTAATATCTTGTTAGGCACATGTGCATACAAATCCAAACCCCACGGGATCCTTCTCTAAGCTCATTTATCCTTTAAAATCTGATTTTGGGTGCTATCCACTTAACTTCGGCCAAACTCTCATGTGACCGATGGATGGAATAAAGTTCTTACATGAAATTAACTTATTCAGATCTTTGGGGATCCAACCCTTCACAAATCTAGGATTTGGAGGATCTACTCTCAATACATGTTGATTCTCCCGAACGTCGAAGTGATGAATTCTTGAACACGCACTTATCCATGACTCTGGCACTCCGGGGCTTTAAGTTGCAGAAGACCTGACCACACAACAACACAAATCACCCAAAAGTCAAACCGATGAACTACTCCAATGCTCTCTGCCTTTGGATCTTCGTTCTTCAGAAACTCTTACAACACAATAATGCAATCCTCCTTAACACCGAATTTGTGAATTCCTAGAGGGCTCCTGAATAAACATTCCACATTTCTCCAGCAACCGATGACTGTGATCTACTTCAAAACTCTAGGATTCAATACTTCTCACTGATGATCACCACCAAACAACCGAATTGTCTAACATTGAATGGGAAAAGGATGTTAAATTTTTAAATTAAAATAAAGTACCAAGGCAAGTGTTTCTCTTCCCTAGGCACCCAAGGGGGAGAAATTGGCGAATATGGGTCTTAGTCAAATTAATTTGTGAGATGCAAATTAAAAGATAAATTTATGATTAAAGTGAGGGTGAGTGAAGAGACACCAAATCTCAGCCACCCATCTGATCTAATCTCAACCGTTCGATTAGAAAACTCCTCACCTTCCCTCATGAGGTTGATTAAGGCAAGTGGGCACACCCATTCTCAGGTATGAAGTGAAGAGACTCTTGGTGAGATGCCAAGAGGCTCTTGGTGAGATGCCAAAAGCAAGAGAAGAAGAAGCAGCAACAGTCTTGTTGAGAGAGCAAGAGATTCTTGGTGAGATGCCAAGAGGTTCTTGGTGAGATGCCAAGAACAAGAAAGTTGCAGCATTCTTATTGAGAGAACAAGAGAGAGAAAAGAGAGAGGTCGAGCTAAGAAAAGAGACAGCATTTGCCGAAGGAGAGAACACATCCCAAAGCAAAGAGAAGTATGGATTTCAGACAGCAAGGAAGAACAGGCCGTACCGTATGGATTTGTGGAGGTCATACAGCATGTAATGTGCACAGAAATTGAGGAGGACAGCAGCTGCAATTTCTGAAAGTATTGGCATGCATTCCAAGGCTGCCATACAACATTTGTTGGCACAGAAATTGAGGTAGCTACTGCAATATATTTCTGAGTGTATTTTCGTACATTCCGTACAATCTTAGCAGAGTTTTGGCACAAATTTCGTGACAGTCC
>JASDQU010305561.1:0-15354 GCA_032191745.1 Picea mariana | reverse complement strand
CCTTTACAAACTTTCCGGGAGATTTGGATATACCCTTAAACATAGATCTCCCACTTGAGAACTTAGGTCTATTTCTTTCCTGGGAGCATCCTCTTGCAAATAATGCCTCTGCTCTATCCTTCCATATTATTTAATCTCATCTCCTCCAACAAAATGGATGAGACCACTTCATCAAACTTCATGTAAGTTGTATTACTACCTATAGACACAACGAGACTATCCCACGAGTTTGGAAAAGAACACAATAAATTGATACACTTACCTTCATCTGAAATTTTAATCTCAATGGATACTAACTGACTTACTATAGTATTGAAGGCGTTCACATGTTCCTCCACTGAGTCTCCATCTCTCATCCTTAGGTTGTACATCTTCTTTCTCATGATTAGTTTGTTTACTAGGGACTTATACTCATACAACTTCCCCAACTTATCCCATAAATTCTTAGTTGTAGCTTCATGTGACACACTTAGTAATACTGAATCTGAGAGACATATATGGATTGTGCTCTTTTCCTTCTGATCCAAGTTTTTCCAGTCATCTAGTGAAGTTCCTATAGGTGGAGTACCTGGATCTATCGCGATCCACTAATCTTTGTCCACCAATAGATATTCCATCTTGAGCTTCCAAAGCTCAAAACGTTTCTCATTAAACTTCTCGATATCCATTTTGGAATTTCTTGCCAATTCTTTAGACCTGAAAAATCAATACTACATATCTCCCACTGTAATAAGGATTATTACAGTCTTGAGCCAAACCCTTGACCGCAAAGGCATCCCCCTAAATCCAACAAAGCTCCGATACCAAATGTAGATTTTAACCTAGTACAATATTTATTGCAAACATATTTTTAGTAAAAGAACAAAAAAGATAAAATGGAAAATACAAACATTACATCGAGATTTTTCCCCTGCAAACCCAAACCGGGAAAACCAACATATTTTATATTCATTCATTATTGTACATTGTTTACAATACAATAAACATATAAGATCTAGTGGCATCCAAAAACCTAACCCAATAACTTGGATTAGTCAACAACCCTAATTCATTAATCGGAAATAGAAAAAAATCGACAAAAACCATGTTCCTAGAAACCTCCCAGCAATGGACATGGAAATCGAGGAAACACAAAAAATGAGGCAAAAATGTGACATGTTTATTGAAGCAAAAAAAAAAATTCTCGAGGGTGTTGTCACCCCCTACACCCTACCTCAAGTCCCTCTACACTCCCAATGCAATGTAGACACTACTACTTGTGCAAAGAATATAAAACATACCCAATAGTTGGCAGAGTAGTTGGGATTTTATAAACATCTACCACAATTTTCTTGAGTTCCATACCAAGAGACATCAAGGAGGTCTTCATTTTGGTTTTCCAAAATGAAAAATTTGTCCCATTGAATAGAGGAGGCTTGGTTGAAGAAGAAAAGGAATCTATAATTGTGATACTTTTTTTGTGATAGTAATTTCAACTATTAGGTTATTACTAAAGGAACCTATGCTCTGATGGTAATTTTTATAACTTACAAAAATATTGAAGGGGGGCGGGGGGTGAATCAGTATTGCATCTGTTTTCTCAATTTTCATTACTTTAAATAAATTAATGTTACTTAGAAGTGCTAACTTAATCAACAATACATGCATAACACAAAGCACAACACATAAAACACATTACACCAAAAATTTTATCTGGAAACCCAATGCAGGAGAAAACCACATAACATCTTTCTTTATGTTCTTCTAAAAGCACCAAATTACGATTTACAATTACTCATCTTGACAGGAGCCCACCTTTCATAAATATGGACATCAATTCTCTTAGGCACCAACCTATCGCAGATAATGACCTGAAACCAATCTTTTCAGGAACCAACTTGTTGCACTTAATGAGGACATCAATCCCGAGTGAGCTTCAACTCACCCTAACACCACTCTACCACTCATATTTTAGTTTTTAAAATAATTCTTACAAAACTATACCTTTCTCTTCAAATATTAGTCTGATATGTTTCTAGTTCAGTTTCATTGAACAGTTACAGGTCCTTTTTCTTGTATTTTCATCCTCACTTCAATTGAGCAGAGTGCATCTCATATTTATAATATTTTCTCCCAAGTTCCCCTTCATGTATGTGGACGCGTAATAGTTGCATTGTGGACATATTTTTACCAAATAAAAGTCCTATGAGTTATACTTTTGTCTAAATAAAGTATGCAGATGCATGACAATTACATTGTGGACAAATCTTGACCAGATCAAAGTCATGTCAGTTACACTTCTATCTAAATAAAGTATGTGGACACATTATGGTTACATTGTGGACACACTTCTGTCTAAATTCATAATAATTATTTTTCTCAATTATGACTGGACATTCTTTGACTAAATGAAACAAAAAAAATATTCCAATGAATAAGATCCAACTCATCTCCTCAAAATTACCGCAACATTTAACATTATGGATTGCTCAATGTTCAGATAAAATGGGAGCACAAGACTCAAGTCAAAAGTCTTCATCTTGTCAAATTTTCCCTATAGAATGTTCACCCAGTTTCCTCCCATAAAATTGTTAGCGTCCCCTCATGACTCGCTGTCTTCGCTTTAAAATTCCCACTCGTTATCTCTCATTCAACTTTGTCTCCCGTCACACGAACTTCATATTGTCACACTCCACTATGAAATTTGTCACACTTTATCAAATAAACCTCCAAAATTTCATTTATGCAACTTCCACAAATTATATCATAGTCCACTCTATTGCACTGACTTCATCTATATTCAAGAGTAATTGTTTATCAACACTTGCAAGGGTTATTCAACCCTATTTTATTCGATTGCACTTCATACATTCATATGGTCATCTATGTGCCTTCCATTCTTTCTCTGCATTTCCATTTACCTTCCACATACTTCCACTGCATGTGCCCCAAAATGTATTGTGTGCCATACTATCTTGTGCGCCATATTGTATATGCACTATGTACATTACATATTTGACATGAATGACAACATCTAAATAACATGGGTATGTTTCAGATCAATATCTAAACTACTAGCTTTGGTATTTATTGTATAATGTATGTTAAATGTTAGCTTTGTATTGTTCTTAGAGAGCGTTTTGAGGTAGTGTCACCCAACCTGGTGGTTGGGTATGTTACAAAGTGGTATCAGATCTTTTGGTTGAAACCTTGGACTCGTATGGGACAAAACGTGTAAAAATTGGGTAGATTTGTTGTCGCATAATCCATTTGTACGAATTTGGGGAAGGACAGTGAAAAAGTTTAGAGAAAATTCCTAAACTTGTGAGTAGATATTAGTTTTAATGAATTAAGATTGGTTTAGAAGTTTAATGTAGTCAATCTGCAAATTTTCAAAGTTAGATTCGACGTGCAAGATCAAAAATTCATATTTTAGTGGTCATTGTAATGCTATGAAGAGTTTGATGAATCTATGGTCGAGATTGTGTTCGAACTTGAGATCAATGACGAGATTCATCTTTGAAAATTTTTAAAAATTTGATTAAGTGTCGAAGTTTTGAAAAGTACCATATCAATGACTGAGGTCCATTTCGGTGGTTTGGAAAATGAGGAATATGAATGTTATGCATTAATTTTCGGTCATTTGAGAAGTTGGAGAAAAGCAACGATCAAAATAATGTTTGCTAGAAGATCAAAAACCCAGATTCAACTTGTTTTTTGTTGAAATTGTTGAAATGTTGGAAAATCACCATCTAAGATCGCTTATGGTCAATGAATTCAGGACTGATGAGTTTGGAGAAGTGTTAAAGTTATAAAAAATTATATTTGAGATCGTTCATGGCTGAGGGTCCATATTGGGGATTGGTGAGTTTGGCAAAGTGTTGAAGTTTGACCAAATGACATCTGAGATCGTCAATTGCTAATGGATCAATGGTTGATGAGTTTGGCGAAGTGTTAAAGTTTGTCCAAATGACATATGAGATTGTCGATGGTTGATGGATCGGGGATTGATGAGTTTGGATAAGTGTTGAAGTTTTTCCAAATGACATCTGATCTCATTGATGGCTGATGGATCAGGGATCAATGAATTTGGGAGAATTTCTCATTTGGCCAAAGGAAATATCTAATCATCAATGGTCGATGGATTGGGGATTGATGAATTTGGGAGAATTTTTCATTTGGACAATGAAATTTTTTGGTCCTTTATGGTCGATGATCGAGCATGAGTATATTTAGTGTGAATTTCATATTTTTTCAAGAGAAATTAATGATGGCCTATGAAGGAAAATATGGTGACAACGTTTCCTTCCATGTCAGCATCCATGTGTCATGCCACGTCATTATCCATGTGTCATGCCAAATCAACTCTATTGATGACTGAAGATGATGTTTCATTCCATGTCAGCATCCACGTGTCATGCCACATTATCATAGTTTCCATGTGATGCAAATGCCCACCCTTGGGGTTCGCGCGACCTCTTGGTCTAGGATCATTCTTTTGAGGAGCTAAATCAACTCTTGGATCCATACTGGATCCCATCTTAATGTTCATGGGCCCTTTAATATCTTTTTGGGCATAGATGCATGCAAATATGAACCCTACGGGATCCTTCTCTAAGCTCATTTATCCTTTAAAATTCAATTTTGGGCTCTATCCACTTAACTTCAGCCAAAATATCATGTGACCGATGGATGGAATCAAGTTCTTACTAGAAATTAACTTATTCGATGCTTCAGGTCTCCAACCCTTTGCTAATACAGACTTTGGAGGATCTACTCTCAATACATGTTGATTCTCCCGAACATTGAAGTGACGAATTCTTGAACATAAACTTATCCATGACTTTGGTGCTCCAGTGCTTTGAGTTGCAGAAGACTTGACCACACAACAACACAAATCACCCGAAAGTCAAACCGATGAACTACTCCAACTCTCTCTAGATCTGGAGCTTCGTGCTTCTGAAACTCTTACAACACAACACTGCAATCCTCCTGAACACCAAATTGGGGAATTCCTAGAGGGCTCCCGAATAAACATTCCACACTTCTCCAACAACCAACGACTGTGATCTACTTCAGAACTCTAGGATTCAAGACTTCTCACTAATGATCACTACCAAACAACTGAATCGTCTAACATTTAATGGGAAAAGGAATGGGATCTATGGTCTAGTGTCCCAATCAACAGATGACATGGATTTACTCTGAGCTTCGAGAGTTCGGGGAATTTTACACTAAAGAAATTTTTACCAGAGATCCTTCAGATCATCGAACTTCCTAATTGTGAGATAATACGAATCAAGTTATCTTGTGTGCAGATCCACCAACTGAGATCTGATCTTCTCTAAAAATGATTTCTCCTCTTTCTTAGGCTTGATCCTACAACCCAGATCTATGCACAACCAATCCAATGGTTTTCACTTCTCCCATTTATCCACGGCATAGATCCACTCTGGGGATTCAAAATTTTTTCCTCCTTCACACAAATGCTTGAAAACTACTAAAGCAGTGAAGTCTGAAGGAGTTTGAGGGTTTAAATTACGTGATCCTTACCTTGATCCAATGATTGAGAGGGATTTGTCTTCTCTCGAGCAGATCTCATTCATCCCTCTTTAAATGAAAATATTTCTCCTCTATCATCTCTTCCGCTTGGATGGTTTGAACTCGGGCGCACCCCTTACACTTCCCTCTTGAGCTTGGGACTTATAAAAGTCACCTGCATTTGATTTTCTCTTTCTCTCCTCAGATATTTTTCTAGTCAAAGGAGTCGAGCCTTTTGGAAACATTCCTTGCGCTTCCTCGCCTCTACGCTTGAGACTTAAATAAGTCTTATGCACACACCGTGTGCTTCTCCATAGTGTGGAACTTGGATTGTCTTATTGCACACACTTGTGATATTTTTCCTGAGCTTGGAGTTCTCTGAGTACAAAGGGTATTGACCCTTTTCTCCTTCCAATAACTTTTTTTTCCCTCTTGGAAATCACGCTCTTCCTCTTGATCTTTCGAACATAGTCAAATTTTTCTTCGAGCACCCTCTTGGCACTTTGTTCTCTTCCTCCTGATGTTTCGAACATAGTCAGAGTGTTCTTCCAACACCCTCCTAGCACTCTATGTTCTTCCTCCTGAGCTTTATTAACACTTGACAAAGTGTTGGCTTCATGTACTCCTTACACTATCGCTTCTTTTTTTATGACATCTTCTGGTGTTCCCACCTGACATGCTCTTCCTGTACTCCTGAACGAGTTCTTGCGCACACCTTGTGCTAGATTTTTAGATTTTTTCCACAACTCTAACATGCACTCCTTGCACTAGCCTTGAGAGATTAGAACACTCAAAAACTCACACAGATAGATAATTCCATCTATTCCTGCAAAGGGAACGATTCATACATTCATGGAATTCATAAATGCACTGTAAGGATTCATAAGACAAACAATAAACACATGTTCATTCGAAAAATACACACAGAGAGACTCATATTGAGGGAAATATGCCTTTTTATTAAATCTAAATTCTTTGAACCATGTTTACAAGATTGGACTGCAAAGACGATCTTAGTTTTTTCACTTCTCTTCTCTCTTCTCTTGCTCTTCTCATGTGATTCTATACCTTCTCTAATGCTCTTCTATGCTAATTCCTTATTTTAATGCCTATATCTCAATACATTGATCTATTTACAAAAGAGTGGTTTCTTGAGCCTTCCTCCACCTACTCATATTAAGTTACATTTAATTTACATCTAGTATGAATCAGATCTAGATTCAATTACCTATCATCCATTAAATGTGACTTACACTCATCCTTACACATATAGAATGGCTCAACCATTCCTCGATCCTTCCAAACTTTAATTACATTAAATTTTCAAATTTAAAACAAAATGGGAAGGCTGGAGATCTGCTCTCCTTGGGACATGCTCCCCCTAGTGCATTGTTGCACTGGTTGTTGATTCACTATTGATGCTCCTGCATCATATACCTCTTCTGAAAAAAAACATGAGCGCTTGCTCATGGCTCCTTTGTTGTTGTTGTTTAGATCCTCCAGGGTTAGAAACTCCATTTTGGAGCTATCCACCTACTCCTTTTCCATGTTGTTGTTGATGTTGTCTTGTTGTTGCTGCAAGCTTTCCTCTGGGTTTCCAAACTTTATGTTGTAGTTCCCTATTCATATTGCCATTGTAATCTCTTCTTGTTAGCTTCCACATGTTGTTGACTGTATCCTCTACTGACTTCAACGTGAACCTCATTATCTCTTCAATCTCCTTGTCCATATTATCCATGGGATGGCTCCATTCCTCGAGTCTGCTTTGTTGTTGCATCTCCTATTCTTCCTCAATTTCCAACTTGACTTGTTGGATGAGCCTCCTCTAGGTTATTTATCCTTCTCCCAGGGCTTCCAATTATTCCCAAATATTAAAGGAAATATCATCCTGATCTCCCACCGTAACTTCATCTCCCATGGCATTGGATTTCCACTACATTGTAGACTCCAAATTTGCAGAAATATTATTGAGTTGTTTCTCATCTCTCCTCTCACAACTTTCTTTCTGTCAGTTTCTTTGTCTCTTTGTCACCTCCTTGGGATGGAATAAGTTCAATTTCATCTAATTTCTCCTCATGTTGGGATTCTTCTCCACTTTGCATGATTTTCTTCCTTCGACAGTCTTCCTATGATTATGGATTGTCTAACCAATCCTCCAACATCTTCAACTCTTCCTCCCACTAAGAGAGAATTTCATATGAATGCTCTTCTTCTCTATAATCTTGGGAATATTTTAGTATATTCTCCTTCTCCTCTTCCATGACAGTCTCTGTTAGCTATGTTTCTTCTCCTGCACCTTCATTTTCACATAAAATTTTAGTTTTAAAAACATTTAGCCCAATGGCCGCTTCTTTGGATGCCTCTTCTATCACCTCCTCACGTGCAACAGATGCACTGGCATTTTCTTGGCTTATTGGAAGGAATATGTTGATTCCCCAAGTGATCATAATGTACCTCTGAGATTCCTCCTTCAGAGTTGAAGTATTCAAATTCTCATCATCTTCATTCATTTGGTATGCAACTCCACATGAATCTTCATGTTGATGAGGCTTCTCTCTTGCCTATTCCTCCTTCTCTTATGTCAGCACTCATTTTTTATCTGAACTCTCCTCTGAGTTCCTGAGAATATCACACAATCTCATTTCATCCTTTCCCACATGATAAAGTAATTTTTCCTCTCTTCCCTCCTAGAATTCTTCAATATATTCAACTGATCTCTGCTCATTTCCATCTAGGAAATCTGTGATATTTTCAGTTGATCTCCCTTCCTCCTCACTAAGGATTTCTCCATCTTTTGGTTCACAGACGTGAACCATATTCTCCTTTGGGTTCCTCAGGTTTTCAACTTCCCTCAACCACCTTCTTAGCATCTGCTTCTGCTTCCTGGCAATTAACTGCTGGATAGGCCATCCCACCTTCTTCTTCTTGGGCCACTCAAACCTCCATATTCCTTGCTCTCCTTGATGCATATTCAGAATCAACTTGTCGAGATTTTCTCTAGTCTCCCTAATATATTTATCCATCTCCTCTTTTCTCACCTACTTGCAGTCTCCACTTTGATCTTGTCTATTTCATTCGGTATCCATTTTCTCCTTTCCCTGCCCTCCTGGTGAGTATGTTGTCTGTCCCTCACCTACAAGTAGTTCTTCATGAAGAGCTTCAATACTATGTCTTCTCTACCTTTTATTTTTATCTGTAAACAAAGATCTACAATGATACCACTTGATGGTATTAGAATTTTTTTTTATCTACGCTCTGGTACAACTTGATGCAAACCCCCACCCCTCCTTGGGGTTTCCACGACCTGCCAGTCTAGGATTTTTCTTATGAGGAGCTAAATCATTTATCAGATCCATGTTGGATCCCCTCTTAATGTTCACATTTCATTTAATATCTCCTTAGGTGCAGGTCCATACAAATCTGAACCCCGTAGGCTCCTTCTCTAAGCCCCTTTACCCTTTAAAATAAGATTTCAGGCGTTATCCCATTAACTTTGGAAAAAATCGCATATAAATGAGGGATGGAACTAAGTGCTTACTAGAAAGGTGCTTATCTAGAGCTCCGGGACTATGTGATTCATAGGTTCTATTCTCAATACACGGTGATTCTCTCGAATGCCGAAGCAACAAAATCCCGAACAAGCACTTATCCATGACTTTGATGCTTTGGATATTTGAGATTCAAAATACATGACTACATAACAAAAAAAAATCACCTGAATGCTTATATTCTCTAGAGCTTCAGGCTTCATAAACTCTTAAAACATAACACCAAAATTCTCCTGAATGTCGAATTGGAAAATTCTTGGATGGCTCCCAGATCAACGGTCCACACTTCTCCAACAACCAACGACTGTGATGTACTTTAGAAATCTGGGCTTTGGGACTTCTCTCTATTGATCACTACCAAATCCCTGAATCATCGAACACTGAATGGGTGAAGCGATGGGATCTACGGTCCACGTGTTCGCATCAAAAAATGACCTAGATTTACTTCTGGATTCGGTACTTCAGGGAATTTCACACTAAAGAAATTTTTATCTATGATCCTTTGGATCATTGAACTTTCGAACTGTGAGATATTACGGCTCACATGCGCTCGCGTGTAGATACGACAGCTGAGATATGATCTTCCGTGACAGTTCTTTCTCCTTTTTCCTAGGCTTTATCCTATGGCCTATATCTATGCACATCCAATCCGATGGTTGTCACTTATCCCAGTGATACACGACATATATCCACTACGGGGCTTAGAAACTTCTGCCTCCTTCAAAACAAACGCTTGAAAACGGTCGAAGTAGCAAAGTCCAAAGGACTATGAAGGTTTAAATCCAATGCTCCTTACCTTTATCGGACAACTGAGAGTGATTGTCTTCTCCCAAACATATCACATCCATCCTTCTTTAAATTAAAATATATATCCTCTTTCAGCTCTTCTTCTTGGATGGATTGAACTCGAATATACTCTTTGTGCTTCCCTCCTGAGTTTGGATTTGTAAAATTCCTCTGCACTTGATTTGCGCTTTCTCTCCTTAGATATTTTTCTAGTCAAAGGACTTGGACCTTTTGGAAACATGCCTTGCGCTTCCTCTCTTATGGGATTGAGACTTAAATAAGTCTTATACACACAATTTTTGCTTCTTCGTAGTCTAGAACTTGGACTATCTTCTGGCGCACACTTGCGCTATTTCTCCTAAGCTTGGGGTTCTCTGACTACGAAGGATCTCATCCCTTTTCTCCTTCAAATAATTTCTTGTTCCCTCCTCACACTTACACTCTCCCTCATGATATTTCTGACACAATGAAAGTGTTCTTCGAGATCTCTCCTAACACTTTTTCCTCTTCCTCTTAAGCTTGATTAACACTTATAGAAGTGTTGGCTTCATGCACTCCTTGCACTATCCCTTCTAAGGTTATGAACTATTGTGGTGTGCCCACCTGAAATGCTCTTCCTAAACTCCTAAATGAGTTCTTGCACACACCTTGTGTTGTCTTCTTATATTTTTTCCACAACTCTAATGTGCACTCCTTGCACTATCCTTGAGAGCCAAAAACACTCAGAAACTCACATAGATGGAGAAGTCTATATATTTCTGCAAAGCGAATGATTCATACAATCATGGAATTCATACATGCATGGTAAACATTCATAAGACAAACAATAAACACATTTCCATTCACACAATACACAAAGAGACTCATATGCAGGGAAATCTTCATTTTTATTAAAACTGAATGCTTTGTACAATGTTTACAGGACTCGACTCCAAACAGAGTCTCAGTTCTTTCACTCCTCTCCTCTTTTCTCTTTCTCTTCTCATGAGATTTTATACCTTCTTTGATTTTCTTCTGTGCTAGTGCCTTATTCTAATGCTTATATCTCAATACATTGATCTCTTTACAAAACATGGGCTTCTTGAGCCTTTCTCCACCTACTCACATTAAATTACATTTAATTTTCATCTAGTCTGAATCAAATCTAGATTTGTCTACCTATCAGCCATTAAAGGCAACTTACACTCATCCATACACTTATAAAATGTATCAACCCTTCCTTGAGCCTTTCAAACTTTAATTATGTTAAATATACAAATTTAAAACAAAATGAGAAGGTTGGTGCTTCTCTCTCCTTGGGATCTAATCCCTCCTAGTGCATTGTTGTGATGGTTGATGCACTTTTGATACTCATGCATAACCACGTCAAATGGTTGATCGTTGGGTCACCTGAATTGAGGTAGTGCTTTCGACAATCATTGGGATCCGTCAATCATTGATGGGATGATGATAGGGAGTGAGTCAAAGTTGTAGGGAGTTCGATTCACCAATTAAGACTGTCGATGATCGACGATCGATGGCCATGTCAGTCAGTTTAGAGTTGTGTGCAATTATATCATGGGGGAGTTGGGATCATGGTCGGTGGTCAGGTTTGGAGTTGGGGAAAGTGTAATGCACACGAAAGGATAACATCAGTCGTCGATCTATTATTGAGAGTAGATCAATGGTTTATATTTCTTCTAATTTGAGATTGATGGAGCAGATTGCAATTAGGAAAAATTGTTCCACAATTTCAAAAAATAAAAATAAAAACTAAGTCTGGAGTGATTTTATTATTTTGGTCATATCTGGAGAAAATTACATCGTCTTAGGATGAAACTTAATATACTAAGGAACCTTTTTCAAGGCTTTGGACGCTTGTGGGAACCGAAACAATGCCGAGTTAAAGATAAATGAGGAACAAACATAGGAAATTGTTTTCTCACCCAAAGTGAAAGCCCTAGGCCATGCCTTAAATAAATTATTTGTGGATTGAAAGACCAAGAAAATGAACCTCATAAATTGGCTTTAAGAGATAGTATGTGAGTTACCTTATGTATATTTTTAGTGTGAATATATTTTAAATTCATAAACATATGGTGGTACCCAAGAACTAAGACATATATCTTCATATTCATTGACCTTATTTTAAACATTTGGTGTGAATCCGTATTTTAGGTAATGTTATATAGATGTCATTCCTTCTCCTTGTGTCACCATTTGATTAGACCTCAATAGATCCCCTTAATTTTTACAAAAATAAAGAGGCCCCCATTTTGATTTTAAAAAACACATGTGATTTTTTCTTGCTTGATTCGAAAAACTGATTTGATGGTTGATTTTCTTTGGTGTTGTGTTTTAGGAACTCCTTATTATCAATTATTTTTCCTTAGCTTTCATGAGATGAGGATGCACATTTTTCCATCATAAATAATGATTGGGACATTTGATATTTTGACTGATTTTTTCACAGTGCTTGTATATTAATTTGAACATTTTGAAGTTGATTCCATGTCTAGATTTGCAAAAATCAGATTGATGTTTAGAAAGATTCTCCCAGTTTTAGTCTTTGATACATAAATAAATTAACAAATCACTTTGGTGGATTAAAATAATTCAAGTAAAAGTCAAATTTAACCTCTAACAAGAGTGCATGTTGAAGAGTGAAGATTAAAATTTCATTAAAAATAGTACTATGTTAGGAATTTTATATTCTTCTCCACATTAAAATAAATTTAATTAAAATATTATTCATTTAGATAATATATCAAATTCTATGAGCATTAAAATTTCATTAAAAATAATAGTATGATAGGAATTTTATATTCTTCTCGACATTAAAATAATTTATTTAAAAAATTATTCTTAAAAATTTCAATCAACACATTAAAAAAGAAGGAATATTAAAGAATGTAAACTAACTGAAAGTTTCTTCATTTTGAACAAAGCATCATTTTAAGTATCATTTTTTAAAACTAAGTTAGACCTTTTTTTTTTTTCCATGAAACACAATGCTATTCAATTTGGAAAATGGCCAAAGGAGGGAAAATCCCACCCAATATGGTGTCCTTATTAAAATCAAAATATAATATAATCTTAGAATTATTTGGGTTTTTTTGACATTTTCAAGTTATATATATTAAACCATACTCTTTTGAATGATGTTTGAGTTACTATAATAATTTCGAGCCCTCATTATATTTTGATACATTTGAAAACCATTTTAATATTTCATTGAATATGGTTGCAAGGTTGGAAAAGGAAATGTATCAAAACACGCCATTCCAAAGAACAATTGTGGTGCGCTATTGCAACAATCACAGTTTACTTTATTTTATTTTGGGAATTCGAACCCTTATCTCCAAAGAACAATTGTGATGCGCATTTACAACAATCACAGTTTCCTTTATTTGTTTTTGGGAAGTGGAACCCTTATTGAAGATCATGAGAACAGTTGTGCTGCATGGAAAAACGTGGACGAAGATGTCAGTCCATCGGGCCACTGGGACACGAGGCACCGGGGCACCGCAATGTTTTCTTGCAAACTTTGATGAGTAAGAAATTGTAGAGCTTTCATGCTAGGTTGCATGTGGAAAGGCACGACATATCATAAAGTAGATACGTTAAAGGAGGGTTGTTTGCAAAGAAAAGAGGCCATGAAATCCAAGGTTACATAAAGTCTTTAACTCAGTCAAAAAAAGATTGTGAATCCATCTGAAAGGTTACATCGAGACTGAACGGGTTTGTTGAAGATATATCTGAATAAAGTGAAATAAAGGACATAAAACCTATGTGGAAAATCCAATGAGATCACATGCAAGTCGATTGTTGAATGAAAGAGATCTTGCCAGATTACAAATCTGGGATAATTAATACTAAAATTTAGTAGTGATATCCTCCATGAATGTGTAGCAGTTCATTTACAGTTCATTTAACTTAGCCTCAAAAGGAAACTGTTACAGGCTGTCACCTTCACGTAGAGAAGAAGAAAAAAAAACACTTAGTGAAGAAAAAAAAACACTTAGATCAGAATACGTAGAAGAAAACAAAAGGTTTGAGATCGTAGTGTAAGTCCCCACAACTTGCTAAGGTTTATAATGTCGGTGCGTAGGGATGATAGAGAAGATCACTAAGGTTGACAGCTCGAGATCGTTGGATTAAGAATCTATTATTGCAAAGGAAAACATGCCTCGAAAACAGGGCGCGAATTTCACTGCTATTAACCCAACAAATCACAAGAAAATTCGTGCCATGATATGGTTGGAGAATCACCACGAATTTGCTTTGCGAAAACCATTTCGCTCAAATAAAAAATCTATTTTTTCGGGCGTTGATATCCATTAAAATGACGGAAAAAAGGACCATGTTTTTCAGCCAAAAACAACCATGGTTATACAGTGATAAAGAGGCATAAAATTACTACTCAAAGAGTCACAAAAAACGTAGAGGAAAGGGCGTGTTTTTCTGACCATGAAAGCTCACGAGTCTGCAGCAAGAGAGGGCACGTTTTCGCTGTCAAAGGCCCATGATTTTACGGGTTAAATGCTTCACGTGTTTCTGTGGAGAGGAATCCACTCACTCCCCAGGGCCACCGAGTTATTACACCACAGGACCATAGCTCCCCGAATAAGTAGAAGCTAACATGCGTAAATGTGTCAAGAGCAAGATTGTGCCCAAGTATTAATGGTTAAGACCAGATCAAGGAAGTTGGACTCCAGCGCAAGAGATTATGGAGTTTTTCTCTTTATTGAATATCGTTGAGGTATTTACATGAATCCAAAGGGAGCAGACCATTGAAAAAATGGAGCATTTAAAGATCGGTTATCCAGCATTTTGGTTTTGCTGGCACACAAAAGGAATAGTAACACTGTCCAAGAAGAGTCCGATATTGTGTGTGCAGCGCATGGAAAGGTTATTCATATAGTCATAGCATGGATAGAACAGTGCCAAAAGAAAATTGATCAGCATGAGATCGTTATATCGTGCAAACCGAATGGCACAAGTTTAGGGGTTTGAGAATTTTGTAAAGAAGATCTGTTTCTCTGACTCCGGATTCCAGTTCATTGAACATAAGACTAAATCAAAATAATGTAATAGTGCAGAGATTCGATCGTAGGATCAATGGAAAGACCTAGATCTTTGTTCAAATAATGGTAGTGAAATTGCGCGATCCTAGGATAACATGAATTGCCTGCCACAAAATTGCTGTCTCGGATAACATGAACATGAAGATGGCATGAATAATACACCACAATATAACAAAAGGATTTGTGTTTTTTCGTAGATAGATTTTCAGATTACGTATTTTTCCTTCGCTTATTTGAAAATATTTTCCTTCAGTTATTATTTTTGTTAGTTTACATAATCTTTATTAATATTTATTTTGGTTTATAATTAGCTCGTAGTGTCGATGGAAGAAAATATTTGTTGGCAATTTGCAATACTTGTTTGGACACAAGATCATAGTCTTGGGGCATAACAACGAGTAGAGGTAATTAGTGTGGAGACTCGCGTACCACAT